>JAJQXH010000077.1:247500-300000 GCA_022343465.1 Oscheius sp. G VE-2021 | reverse complement strand
GCAGGGGAGATCGAAAAATGACGAGGGAGCGCGCTTCTTAATGTCCAATCCGGTGATCTTCAGAGTCTGGAACGTGATTAAATTAAAATTAACTTAAATTTTTAAAATCGTCAGAGATCAGCATAACTTTTATTTCCTACCATAGAAAAAAACAGTGCATGAAAATACCCCTAATTGGTAAATTTTTTTAAAATCATTTTTAAAATTAAATTTTAACATTTTTATTTTGTTTTTAAATTGATTTTTTATGTTCAGACATGAGGTAACATCAGTAGTAACCGTGATAAAAAACAATTAATTTTTTTTCTATTTTTAACTTTTAATTTTTTTAAATTAAAAACGTTTTAAACATTAAAATTAATTTTTAAAAGGTATTTTCACACAAGCTAAACATTGAACATACAAATACATTTGAAAAAAATTAACAATAAAATTAATTTTTAAACAGTATTTCAATGCACGCCAAACATTGAACATAAACAAATCAATTTAAAAACAAATTAAAATAAACAATAATTTTTTAAAAAATGTAACCATTAAAAATACATTTGTGAATATTTTAATTCACAAAAATACAAACTAAATTTTAATAAGAATTTAGGCTTAAACAAACCTGTAGCAATTTATCGATGAGGCCGGAATCCACTTCAACGACCCTCCTGACGACGAGGGTCTCGACAGTCCACCTCCTATCGGAACACTCTATGACGTTGTTGATGACCTCGGGGGAAAGGACGGTCTAAAATAACCAAAATTAATTTTTAAAAATATAAAATAAAAATAAAATAAACGAAAAAGTACAAAAATAAATTTTAAAATAGTATCAAAAATTAAAGAAAAATCAATAAATTACATTTATTTGCAGCTTCTTGGCGCGGAGGGAGAGACCGGCTGTCACGAGAGAGCTGTGGCTGTACTTGAGGGTGAATTGGTCGATTTCGATCTGCCATGTGGGGATAATGCCGTTCTGAAAGCGAAATAATTAGGGTTAAGGTTATTAAGGTAATCATTGATTAATAATTAAGGTAATTAGTGATTAGATAATTAAGGTTAAGGTAATTAATGACCTTGTAAGTGATGACAGCCGCGTCAAAGACGAGTAGTCGCTGGGCGACGAAGCACTTGTGGAAGAGGCTCCGGGAAGCGAGCTCCAACGAGAGGAAGGACTTCAGGTCCAGCTAAATCACAGAAATTAGGTTAAGGCTTAAAGATTCTTAGTTTTTATCGAACTTAAATGAATGTTGAGCGAGAAAAAGACGATTTTAGAGAAAAACAACGTTTTTTTTTCCGTTTTTTGAGCCAAAAATAGTTTTAAAAAAAATAACTTACATGGGTGCCGATTTGGTCGATACACAGCTGTGGCAGTTCGGTGATGAGGCTGTTATCCTAAAAATATTGATTAGCAGCCACAAATTAAAAAAAATACCTGGGCACACGTCTGGCTCTCGACTGAAGCACTACTCCCGGCCATTCCTGAAATGTCAATTAAGTGATTAATTTAAAATCAATATTTCTGCAAAAAGTGAAAAAAATAAAGAAATTAATCGAGTTTTGAACGACAAAAAAAACAAGAAAAACAAACGAAAAAGTGAACTGAAAATGCCAAGTTAACAGCCAACGACGCTCCCAAATTACGGCCTATACGACGGATATAATAGGTGTAAAAACAAAACCCGTAGAAGAAAACTTACCAAACTTTTAAATATCCTTAAAAATTCGGTGTTTTCAATATTTTGAATTGTTTTTTCACTTTAATATGTGTATTATAACTTTCTTTTCTACATAAATAGTAGTAAAAAGGATTCTTAGGCGCCTGTGCCTCATAAAATTGGGTAGATCAAATTTATACGATTTGTAGTTTGATCATAGCGGGAGAAAAGGGCGGGAAAAAATCACAATCGCCGGCCGACCAGATGATTTTTGTCATTCAGTTCAGTGTCGCCTTCGGCTCCAGCAGCAGTTTTTATATATTTTATATTATTTATTAACTTAATTAATGTATTTTCGAAAATATAGCACTTTTCTTCACTATTCTCATTTACTTCCTAATTAAACACTTATTTTTACCGCAATTTGCCGATTTATATTTATTTATTTACCATATTCACCGCCATTTGCCACTGGCGCTTTGCCAATGCTAGAAAAAAATGGCAGGTCTGGGAAACGTGCCAATCTGTGAGTGTGCAAATACAGCACACTCACAGAAAACCGCTACCGTGGTTTTCTGCGAGTGTGCAGCTCGAGCACACTCACAGAATTCGCTGCGGGACCATTTTTGTTTGGCGGCAATATTCGGAATTCGAATGAATCGTTAATTTTTTCCATTTTAGTGTTTTTGTTGCTATTTTCTTTATTTCTCTCATTTTAGACCAATTAATATTCCTATTTTTCAGATGGGCGTGGGTCTGTTATTCCTCTCCCTGCTGCCGTTGGCCGCCAGCCAGGCGGTGCCCTTCTTCCGTCCGGACAACGTCACCCAAGTCACCGGCCGGGTCCTCTGCGGAAACATGCCCGTTTCCTTCACGGCCGTCGAGTGGTGGCAGGACAGAGGTTCGTTTTTGCCTCCTGGATGCAAATTTCCTTCTACTGACGCTTCAAGTTAACCTTCATGCGAATCTAACTCAAAATACGTGATTGCGTACCCTTCTCCTGACATTTTCGTCCCGACGCGATTGTGGAATAAAAATTTAAAAATCGATTTTCTAGGTGTTTTTAAATATATTTTTGTGGGATTTTGCTTTAAAAAAATAATCGTCAATATAAAAAAGCATATTTTTCCTTGAATTCCTCTTCTTTAGCTTTTAATAGGAACCATTTAAATTTCAAGTGCCATTTTTGAATGAGAAGACACATTTTGAGGCCTTAAATAGTGATTTTAAATATTGTTTTTATTAATTTTCTATATTTTAGGCCAGCATGTCGACATCATCCTCGGTTCCGCCCGCACCGGCGACGCGGGATACTTCCAAGTCCAGACGTTCCAGGCGGCCCCCGGCAAGAGCTACCTCCTGGTCAAGCACAGATGCGGCTCTCAGGTGAATATACCGCTTTTTCGCCTTTTTTTAAACCAAAAATGATGTAAAAATCTACTCAAAATAGGCTAAAAATACAAAATCTCTCGATTTTCAGGTGGAAGTGTCCCACCGCGTGGACGTGAATCTCCTCTCTCCCTTCAACCTCCAGATCCAACTCCAAAACAACAACAACAATGGACCCAGCCAGGTGTCTGGAAAGGCCTGGTGCGGAGACAAGGCCGCCCCCAATGTCATCATCGAGTGGTGGGCCGATCGCGGTGCGTTTTTTCTCGTTTTGACCTTAAAATTTGAATTTTACACTTAAAAATTATATTTTTCAGTGTTAAATTTAAAATTTACCTTGATTTATTGATATTTCATTGTTTAATTCAAATTTCAGGTTCCCAGCAGGACGTCCTTCTGGCTCTGACGCAAACGGACAACGCTGGTTTCTTCAACGTCTTCAGGAGGTCATCGGCCGACTCTCGCACCTACCTCGTGGCCAAACACAGCTGCGGCGGCAATGGACAGGTTGGGCTTGCCAAAAAGCGGCCATTGGTTGTCAAACAGCGGCCTTTGGTAGCCATAAAGCGGCCTTTGGTTGCCATAAAGCGGCCTTGGTTCTCAAAAAGAGGGCATTAGTTGTCTAAGAGCGGCCTTTGGTTGCCATAAAGCTGTCTTTGGTCGTCTAAAAGCGGCCTTTGGTTGCCAAAAAGCGGCCTTTGGTTGCCATAAAGCTGTCTTTGGTCGTCAAAAAGAGGCCTTTAGTTGTCTAAGAGCGGCCTTTGGTTGCCATAAAGCTTTCTTTGGTCGTCAAAAAGAGGCCATTAGTTGTCTAAGAGCGGCCTTTGGTTGCCAAAATTCTAATTAAACTCAACTTTTTTTTCAGCAGACGCGTTTCGCCGTGAACCCCGCCCAGCCCTTCAACATGCAGCTGCAGCTCCGTGGCAACACCAGCCCCTCCCAGAATCCCTCCAAAGTCTCCGGCTACGTGCGCTGTGGCCGCCAGACGGCCGTCTGGGTCACCGTCGAGTGGTGGGCCGATCGCGGTGGGACCCATCCACGTGCCATAGTTATGCTGTTGTTGTTTCAGGAAGGCAGGTCGATGTGATGCTGGGCGTTTCGCAGACCGACGGACGTGGCTTCTTCTCCATAACCAGGAGCCTCCTCTCCGACAGGGACACCTACCTCCTCGTCAAACACGACTGCAACAGCAACAGGGTCCGTATTTTGACAACCAAAGGCCGCTTTTTGACGATCAAAGGGCGATTGACCTGTTTTTTGGCAACCAAAATTGAAATCAAAATTGATTTTTATTTCTAAATATTTTTTTTTCAAAATTAAAAAAAAGTGGAAATGTAAAAAAATTATTTGGAAAAATTTTTAAACGTATGATTTATACAGTTTTTTTTAATTAAAAAAAAATATTTTTTATGCTCCAGCACCAATCCGAATATTTTTGAAAAAATTTTATTTTCAAAATTTTAAAAAAAATTTATAATTAATTATTGTTATTACATTTATTAAAAGTTCAGTCGATTAAAAAAATTAAACTATTAAAACGCTTTTTAAAATGTTTTGGAAATATTTTTTTAATAGCGGTCTATAAAAATGTTTAAAAAAAATATTTTGTTTACGATTTTTAAAAAAATATTCAGATAAAAAATTTAATTGAGCGGTTCTTATTTTTTTCTATTTCATGAAACTATGCGGTTCTTAAACAATTAAAAAAACACTTGATGTCAATTTTTAGTTTTTTTTTTAAATTTATCAATTTTACAGCCGGAAATGCGCTTGAAATCTTTTTAAAAATGTTTTGGAAATGATTTTGTTTTAAAAATGAAATATTTTATTTAGCATTTTTTTTAAATTTATCGACTTATGGCAGTCCATAAAAATTTTTTCTTTAATTATTTTAAATAAAACATTTTTTTTTTTCAAATTTTCTTTGAAAAATTAGAATTTTGTTGATGTTAACCTGATTTGTTTCCCTTAATTTTGTGGCCAAAAGTTTGTAAATAAAGAGTTTTAATTTAAACTAAATTTTAAATAAAAATTAATATACTTTAAAAATATTTAAAATTCTATAATAATAATAATAATAATAATTACGCTATTTCTTATTATTTTTAATCAATTTCTTTTCAGCAGCGCTCCTCTCGTTTCACCGTGAACCCCCGGAACGCCGAGAACATGGAGATCCAGCTGCAGAGCAGGGGCCGTGACCGTTCCTCCTCGGACAGCAACGACTTTGACGACTTCCATCGGACGGTGGCCTCTGAGGTGCTCTATGCTGATGAGGAGACCCCCGAACTCAACGAAACCACCACCCTCTTCGCCCCCATTCTCATCAACTGATCTTTTTCTTAACTAGGCATGTACATTTTGTGAATTTGGTCGATTTTGCCATGTTTTAACCGCCTGAATGAAGATAAATTACTGTCATTTGTTTTTTTTTATTGATTTTTCGGTGTTTGAGAACCATGGGAAGAGGCTATCATATTATAATTAGTCATTTAAGCTTAGGAAAAAAAGAAATCACATCGACTGGGATCGAACCCTGGTTGGTTGAGCTATTAATTCTGATTAAAGGTCTACTAGATTCCAATGGGTCCCGCACGGAACATTCCAAAATAACTGTTGCTTAAAAAATTAAATTTTTTATTTATTTTAATTTAATTGTATTTTTTAATTTCTAGAATATTGATTTTCTGATTATTATTGCTATTTTTTAAACAAAATAGCTGGAAATGTCAAAAAATGAGCAAAGCAAAGGTGAAAACTGAAAATCTCGACAAATTTGATTAAAGGTCTCCTGGGTTCCAACGGCTTAGGTCCCGCACGCAACGTTCCAAAATTAGTCTGTCACTGAAGGGGTCGGCGGAAATGGTTCAATTAAAACTTGTTTTTAATTTTTAAATTTGATTTAAAGTATTTTTAAAAAAATATTCTTGGTTATTGATGTTCTGTTATTTATATTGATTAATCTTAATATTGATTACTGCAAAAATACCAAAGAAATTGGGGGAAAATAGGGAAAAACAAGGAATGAGGAGTTTCGTCTTCCTTTGAGAGTTATCATATTTATTTTATATATTTTTTTACATTTTGCGGTAAAAGAGGTTGTTTATAATTTATTATTGTAAATAAACCTTATAAATATTGCTTTTAAATAGTTTATTATTGTATTTGTTCATATTTATTGTGCTTTTTTGGCGATTAATAGCCGCTTTTTGGCAACCATAGGCCGCTTAACCTCTCTTAAACCCGTTTTTCCCCGATTTTCGATTTTAATGTATTTATTTACTTTAAAATTCCATTTTTAAATTCTATTTTCAGCACTCGGCATGCCGAAGAAACAGAAGTTGGTCCCTCGCAGAATAAATGAGGTTAGCGTGCTCGGCCGGCTCGCGGACGGTCCAATTCTCCGTTCAACCAAGCAGAGGGACGAAATGATCAGCTCCGTAATCGATAGTGTGATTAGCTCTGGCACCCAGGCGTCAAAAGAAGAGGTTAGTCTTTTTTATTCAAATTCCGATCTTTAAACTGAACTTTTAGACCTTTAATTAAGACTTTCAACCCTTAAAGTCAGATTTTTGACCTTTAAACTCTTTTTTAGACCTTTAAATACGACTTTTAGACCTTTTAACTCAACTTTGGACCATTTAAAGGTCTAAAAAGGCCTTTTAAAACTAAACTCATCCAAAATTAGCATAATGCAATCGCCACTTTAAAGGTTCTCGACGGAATCGAGCAGTTCAACATGAAGGAGGGCGCCAAATTCCGCAAGACGAGATCCCGCATGGGAGACAGCAGGCGCTGTGAGTATTTTATTTTGATTTTAAAATATTATCTGATTATATTATGATTAAATTTAAAAAATAAAGAAATTATTTTTTATTATAAAATATTTTCAGGTCCCCATTCCGTCATTCTGTACGCTATGAGCCAGCGGATGAAAACCAAAGCAAAGAAGACCGATCGTTAGTTTTTTTTAAAAAAAAATATACTTTTTTTAGATTTATTTATTTTTTTAAATTTAGTCGATAAAAAATTAAATTATTGCTGTCAATTAAATTTTTTTAAAAATAATTCGAAAAAAAAACATTTTTTAAAATTTTATTAGTCGATTTAAAAAAAATACAGCGGTTTTTAAGAATTCTATACTGGTCCATAAAATCTTTTAAAAATAATTTATAAATTTACATTTTTTTATAAATTTAATTGAAATTTTTTAAATCGATTTAAATAAAATTCACACTTGTCCTTTAAAATAATAGTGGTCCCTGAAATATTTTTAAAATAAAAAAAAACTTTTTTACATTTTTTTTTTAATTTGTCGATTTAAAAAAATTCTACCGGTCCATAAAAAGGTTTAAAAAAATAATTTGTTCTAATTATAATGTAAGAATATTTTATTTTATTTTTAAACACATTTTAAAATCCAGGATAGAGCCCTAAATTCAGTGATTTCAGGGAAAGTCATTCGGGACATGGAACGCCGCCTTCTGCGAGCAGCCGATATTACCAAAAAGATGCTGAAGGGATTTTGCGAAGAGGTCAAATGCGGCTGGAATTCTCAATTCTTTATTCTTTCAATTTAGGAGGTCTCCGACGGTCACGAGGAGGCTTCTGAAGATTCTGAGGAGGAAGACGAGGAGGAGGGATTCTCCGCCGACGAATCGGAATACGGAGACGTGAAATTGAACATGAATGTAAGTTTTCCCTACCTTCAAAAATCTAACTTAAAAATTTGTGCAATTAATTTTAAAACTGTTTAAAATGCCTTAAATATGTTCCTAGTATTCATATTAGTCAAAGAGTAGACAAAAAGAAGTGCACCGAGTGGGATCGAACCTTGGTCGTTTGGTTGGTAATTTATGGGACCAATTGTTCATTTTCAGGCGTACCCCCTGGCCGAGTTCCACAACGACAGCGGAATGTTCCAGTGCAAGCACTGCTTCTCCTGGAAATTCGCCAACCTCTCCCACGACGGCCTCAAAATCGCCGCTTACCATCTCTCGAAGTCCCACGGAATCCGTGGCTAAATCCATGTTTTTTGAGTCTCAAATTATAACTTTGTTTTGATGGAATGTTAATTTAATTGTTTAACCCAGTTTCTGTGTGTTTTGTTGGCATGTTAATTGTTTATTTATTGAACTTGGGTAATATAAAGTCATCGCGAGAGGTTTTGTGTTTGATTGATTGGAATCTTGACATGAAATTAAAAGCCGCTTTTTGGTAACCTTAGGCCGCTTTTTGGCAATCAAAGGCGGCTTCTTGGCAATGAAAGGCCGCTGGAAACAATAAAAGATCGCTCATTACAACCATAGGCCGCCTCTTGGCAATCAAAGGCCGCTTTTCGACAATCAAAGGCCGATTTTTCACAATCAATGGCCGCTTTTTGGCAACTAAAGGCCGCTTTACCGTTTTTTAGAATTGAAAAGCCGCTTTTTCGCAAACATAGGCCGTTTCTTAACAATCGTAGGCCGCTTTACCTGCAATTAAAAGCCGCTCTTGACAACTAATAACCGCTTTTTTGGCAACCAAAGGCCGCTTTTTGGCAACCAAAGGCCGCTTTTGCCAACTAAAGGCCGTTTTTTGCTAACCAAAGGCCGCTTTGCTTGATTAAAAAACCCGGGAAAAAAGCAAAAAGCATATCTCAGAAGCAATCAAAGAGCATTTGTCCTCAATATAGACCGAGATTGTTTTCCTGGCCCTCCCTCACCCATGACGCCATGTGATCTCGACCTTCTTGACGTAACTGAAGCCATGAATAAACGAGTTTCCGTGATGTTCGTGCTCCGATTTGGGCCGTCGGGTGGTCCTCGGCCACAGCGTTGCATTCGTCTGTCCTTTGCTCACCAAATCTCTGATTTTGTGATTTTTTGGGCTATATTCCAATTAATTTAAGCCTTGGCCCGTCTTTTATTTGCCTATTATGCTAATTACTGTATCCGGCTGGACTACCCTTGCCCCTGCCGCCGATCCCGTACGGGTGTGAATCTCGCGGCGCTACCATGTCAGACAACCAGAGTTTTCTGCGTCTTTTCAGGCGGGAACGTTGAAAATTCAAAAGTGACGAAAAATCGATAAACCGATGGATTGGACCGCGTAAACACCGTGCACGTAGTTCGTTAAAATGCCGGTTATCCACAGGTGCCGCCTGGAATGGCCAAAAATGGCATTTCAGATGCAGATTTCTCCAAAACGACGCATTTAAACCACAAATTGTTATATGTTTTATAAAATAACTTTTAAAGCTCTTTAATTTTAGATAAAGTCAAAAAGGTCCTTTAAATTTTTTTTGTTATTAAATTTAAATTTAAAATAGAGTTTCCCTTTTGCAGAATAAGTAGATTCGGGAAAATCCCTGCAATCCTCGTGGCCTTTGCGTCATCAAATAGAAGTTGGCGGCGGCCGAAGACAAATTCCCCAAATTAGCAACGTTAGTCGCAACGAGCAGCCCTAGTAAATACAGAAATGAGGCTCATTTTCGAGCCAACGGAAACAGACCGCCTACGAAGAAAACTGACTCATTTGGGTCAATTACGGTCATGTTTTCGAGCGGACGACTGTAGGTAAACAAGTCACCCACCCACTCGGTTTATCTGCCTCTTTCTATAACAATCTCTCTCTCTCTCTCTCTCATTTTCTCAGTGTCTATGTATCACACTCACACGAGCACACATACACAGATTCAGACTCAAATTTATATTCGCACTCGCACAGAAGCACACACACACACACACACACACACACACACCCCACATAGTCGCACACCGTCACATTCACACATACAGTCACGCATACACACAGTCACAGTCATATACACATACACACATTCACACTCACACGTTCACACACAAACTCACAATCGCACACATGCACACAGTCACGTTTACACACCGTCACGGTCACAGTCAAAAACACAACACACACACATATATATTCAAACTCACAGTCACACGTACACACAGTGACAGTCACACTTACAATTTACACTCACACGTTTACACAGTCACACGCACTCACACTCACCCTGACATTATCACAAACGGACGATGGGTCACAATCACACTCATAATAATACACAGTCACACATTCTCACAGTCACAGTCACGATCGAGCACACAGTAATACGAACACACAGTTACACGTACTCACACTCTCCTTCACAGTAGGCTATAGCACACACGTACACGCAGCCACAGTCACACTCACAATATCACATACGTACACAGAGTCACAATCGCACACCCACACACACGCACTCACATTCACACACACATAGGTACGCTTTATATTTCTTTTCGTCCTGGGCCTCAGAAACCGCCGTAGGTCACCAGAAAAAGCAGAAAGCGGCCCTTCTCTCTCACTACAACCTCTCTTTCCCTGAATCTTCCATTGAAACATTGGAGTAATGTTGCAAAAGCACACGAAACGGTGGAACGGTGTGACAAAAGCTCTCCCCATTTTTTACTAATCTATGCTAAAAACCTGCATTGAAACATTGGAGTCATGTGGCAGAATCACAAGAAACAGTGGAATGATGAGACAAAAACTTTTTCTCTCTATTTTTTTCTGCCTCTCCTACCCTCTATTTCTAACCTATGTTACGCACCCTCATTGAAACATTGGAGTCATCTGACGAAAACGCACGAATCAGTGGAATGATGTGACAAAAAAGTCCTCTTATTGAATTTGCTTCTAAACTGTCCTATGTTTACGAACCTACGTTAGAACCCGCATTGAAACAGTGGAGTAATCAGGCAAAGCACTCGAATCATTGTCGCTCTCTCTCCCCCTCTCCCCTCTCTCTCTCTCTCCCACCCTCTCCTTCCCAGAATCTTCCTGAACCCTCCCTCCTTCCCGCTGCCTACCTTTGATCATCTCAATAATTCCTGAAACCGCCGCCTCCACCTCTCTCCTCCCGCCGGGTTAATCATCTTCCCGGAAGCGGTGTCGGACCCATTTCCTCCTTCGCAATGGGTTGCGCTTTACTGATTCTCAAAACACCATTTCCCTCACAAACAACTCAACTTTGGTCTTTTTTTCATCTTTCAACTGAAAACTTCATCTTTCAACAAAAAAAAACGGCTTATTTTGTGCTCTGATCAGAGCTACTTTCCTAATTAATGGCTGTTTTCATGTTTGGATGCTCCTAGAATACACTTGGATACATTAAGATCTCCATCAGATGACAAAAAAAAGAAGAAATGAAGCATTCGCATGTTATATACTCCAATTTTTACCCTTTTTATCTACTTTTTTAACTATAATTTGGTTAATTTAGTTATTTTTAAAGAAAGGAAACAATTTTTTTTAAATTTCAGATCTTATATACCCCACTTTTTTGTTTTTTAACTATAAAAAAGAGATTTTACACTTAAAAAAAACTTTTTAAACAATATTTTTGTTAATTTAGGTTATTTTTACCCTAAAAATTTAATTTACTTTCAAAAAATTTTTTTTGCAGTTTTTTATACTTTTAAAAACAAGTTTTTTTTACAATTTCCTTGAATTAGCTTAATTCTAAATGTAAACTGAGGCTGTCAACAGCACTTTTCATTCTCAGAAACCATTTTTTCTATGAAGTTGTTAGTTTTAGTTTCTAAAGATTGATAGAGACAGAGAGAGACAGAGAGACAAAGAGAGAGAGAGAGATTTAGACAGAGAAAGAGGGATTTAGACAGAGAAAGAGAGATTTAGACAGAGAGATATTTAGACAGAGAGAGATTTAGACAGAGAAAGAGGGATTTAGACAGAGAAAGAGAGATTTAGACAGAGAGATATTTAGACAGAGAGAGATTTAGACAGAGAAAGAGAGAGTTAGACAGAGAAAGAGAGATTTAGACAGTGAAAGAGAGCTTTAGACAGAGAAAGAGAGATTTAGACAGAGAAAGAGAGATTTAGACAGAGAAAGAGAGATTTAGACAGAGAAAGAGGGATTTAGACAGAGAGACAGAAAGAGAGAGAGAGAGAGAGAGATCCCGGTCGATGAATAATTCCTGAAGTCTCAATTCCCTCTACTTGGCCGCACTTCGAAATGCAAATGTCGGCCTGCAAAGGTGCGATTGGAGTATGCATGACCCGTTCCAGCCCGGCACTCTCTCACTTTCACCTTCTCTCCCTCGAATCAGTACGAGTTGTTGAGCCGTGCTACCCACTCACTTCCAAATCCACCCTCTTATTTCCCTTTTGAATCGACTTGCTCTCACCTTACCTTATCCTCTCTCTCTCTCTCTCTCTCTCTCTCTCTCCCTCTCTCTCTCTCTCTCTCTCTCTCTCTCTCCCTCTCTCTCTCTCTCTCTCTCTCTCTCTCTCCATCTCTCTCTCTCTCTCTCTCTCTCTCTCTCTCTCTAATCCCTCCCTCTCTCCTCAAGAAAACAACTGCTATCCTATGCCGTTGTTCTTTTCCTACTTGTTTTTAGCATCCATAATGCGCTTTTACGACTCCACCACCCCCTCATTCATGAATACAAGTCCCCTTTCACATTGTTATGAGACATATTATTATATCCTTATGAGATTTTGGACTTGTCCTATCAAATCTCAAGTCACATTTTTTGTTTTTGTACTCCTCATATACAAATTACTTTTTGTCACCTGACGTAGAAAAAAAACCGTAAAAAATAAAGATGAAAATGTTTCTGACGATTTCTGACTACAAATAGATATGTGTGCTTACATTGAGACAAGAAAAACATTATTTAGGTAAAATTAAATTTTGAAGCCACTGAACTTAAAACCTTAAAACCTTTAACCTTAACACCTCAACATTGATCACCTTAAGAGCTCCGCTTTACTTTAACATTTAAGACCTTAGTGACCTTAAGAACACCATCTAACCTTAACGTCCTAAAACCTTAATCGTCTTGTGAACAAATCTCAGCCTTAACACCTAAAAACTTAACGACCTTGAGAACGCCGCTTAACCTTAACCTCGCAAAACTTTAATTACCTTAAGAACACAACTTAGCCTTACCGCCCTAAACCTTAGTGACCTTGATAACACCGCTTGACCTTAACACCCTAAACCTAAATGGCCTTAAGATTACCACTTAGCCTTAACTCCGAAAACCTAAACGATCTTCAGAACACTGCTCAACCTTAACACCCTAAAGCTTACTTCCTTAAGAACTGCGCTGAACATACATACCTAAAACCTTAATGACCTTAAGACCCTAAATACTAACTTCGTTAATAATACCGCTTTAGACTAAAACCCTTAATCTTAATTACCTTAGGACCAACACTTAACATTAGCACCGTTAATGGTTAATTCCTTAAGAACACCGATTAACCTTAACAGCCTAAACCTTTATGACCTTCAGAACACAGCTTTACCTTAACACCCTTAACCTTATTTACCCTAAGAACACCACTTAATCTTAACTCCCTAAATCTTTACTTCCTTAAGAACATATCTTATCCTCAACCCCCTACCCCTTAATGACGCTAAGAACACTGCTTAAGCTTAACACCCTAAATGTTCACTTCCTTAAGAACACATTTTATCCTTAACACCCTAAACCTTAATGACCCCAAGAACACCACTTAACCTTAACACCCTAACTCTTAACATCCTTAATAACAGCGCTTAACCTTAACGCCCTAAATCTTAGCTTCGTTTAGAGCACCGCTAAATCTTAAAACCCTAACCTAATTTGCCTTAAGAACACCACTTAACCGAAACACCTAAAACCTAAATGATCTTCAGAACACTACTCAACCTTAACACACTAAAGTTTAACTTCCTTAAGAACAGCGCTGAACCTAAACACCTAAAACCTTAATGGCCTTCAAGAATATCTTTTATCCATAACTCTCTAAACCTTATTTACCCTAAGAACACCGTTTATCCATAGCTCCCTAAACCTAAATGGCCTTAAGAACACATCTTATCCTTAACGCCTTAAACCTTAATTACCTTAAGAACATCACTTAACCTTAACAGCCTAACTCTTAACATCCTTAAGAACACTGCTTAACCTTAACACCTACAACCTTAGTGACCTTAGGAACACCTTTTAGCCTTAATCCCTAACACCTTAAACCTAAATAGTCTTAAGAACACCTCTTAACCTCAAACCCTAAATCTTTACTTTCTTAAGAACATATCTTATCCTTAACGCCATAAACCTAAATGACCTTAAGAATACCACTTAACCTTACCACCTAAAACATTAATGACCTAAAGAACAGTCCTTAACCTTTACTCCTGATGCCTTAAATACCTTAAGAACACCGCTTAATCATAACACCCTAACCTTATTTACCCTAAGAACCCCACTTAACCTTAACGCCCTAAACCCTAATTACCTAAAGAACACCACTTAACCTTAACACTATGTGTTTATGTGTGCCACTCCCTCCTAATATATCTAATCACCCAATTTGTACATTTAAATGACTAATTCCAGCCACAAAACAAAAACTCAAAACACAGAATGCACACAATTTCCCATCTTATGCCAGACATGTCTGTTTTCGACCAGGACCACACCTTTCTTCTACAATCATTCCTTTTAAAATGGACGCATAACTAAGGTTTCTATTGTTTTTTCGCAAAACTTTTCCAAAAAGTTCAGTTTAAGGGGGGTTTTAGTTCGACCCATTTTCCGGAATATCACGGTTTGTTGATTTTCTTAAGTTCTAGGCAGACCAGAAGGCACTTATATATCTCATATATAGTTATGACATGTTTCCGACGGAGAATGACGTTGTTATATCGGCAAAGGTAGCAAGATTCTGCAATTCTTAGTGATCTTTTGTCAAATCATTCCACCGTTTCGTGTGTTCTTGCCACATGACTCCAAGGTTTCAATGCGGGTTCTTAACATAGGTTAGAAAAAACTTAAGGCAAAAAAGCGTTTTTGACGCATAATTCCACTTTTTCAATGCGGAATCGATGCTTATGTTAGTAAAAATCAAGAAAGAGACAGATGTTTCAGTGCAGATTTTTAGCATAGATTAGTGAAAATGGAGAGAGAAAGAGAAAGCGTTTTTGTCTTATCAATCCACTGTTTTGTGCGGTTTTGCAACATTACTCCACTGTTTCAATGCGTAATCTTAGCATATGTTGGTAAAATTAGGGAGAGATACAGAGAAAGCGTTTTGTCACATCATTCCACTGTTTCGTTGCTTTTGCCACATGACTCCAATTTTTCAATGCGGGTTCCAGGTTTCCAAGTTTGTAAACACAGTACAAGCAAGCCGTAATAATTGTAAAATCAGTACAGTGTTGACTTTAGGGCTGTAAACGCAGTGCATACTTGACGTACCTTTTGCAATCGCACTGTAAACTGGGGCTAAAGCTTGTAAACACAGTGCAGAGTGTAGGGAAGGGTTGTAAACGCAGTACAAACTAGGCATACTAATTGTAAACACAGTTTTGCAAAATTTCAAGTTTTTAAACTTAGGGTAGGCTGGTTGTAAAGTTTGTAAACGCAGTGCAGGTTAAGGATTAGGTTTGTAAACGCAGTGCACACTAGGTATTAAATTTGTAAACGCAGTACAGGGC
Source organism: Oscheius sp. G VE-2021 (assembly GCA_022343465.1). Taxonomy (NCBI): domain Eukaryota; kingdom Metazoa; phylum Nematoda; class Chromadorea; order Rhabditida; family Rhabditidae; genus Oscheius; species Oscheius sp. G VE-2021. The sequence goes on along the minus strand of JAJQXH010000077.1, from coordinate 284,460 downwards.
AGGCGCAAAGTGGATAAACACAGTGCAGCTCAGGGATTCAGTTTGTAAACGCAGTACACACAAGGTGTTAAGGTTGTAAACGCAGTACAAACTAGGTATATCCATTGTAAACTAGAGTACGCTCTGTCTAACGTTTGTAAACGCAGTGCAATCAAGACGTTAGAACTGTATACGCAGTGCAGACTAGGCGGAAGGGTTGTAAACACAGTAGAAACTAGGCATACGAATTGTAAACACAGTGTTTGCAAAATGTCAAGTTTGTAAACATAGGGTAGGCTAGTTGTGAAATTTGTAAACGCAGTACACACTAGGTAGTAGATTTGTAAACGCAGTACAGGTAAGGGATTAGGTTTGTAAACGCAGTACACACTAGGTATTAGATTTGTAAACACAGTACAGGTTAGGGATTCAGTTTGTAAACACAGTGCAGGCTAAGAATTAGGTTTGTAAACACAGTACATGTCATTTTTAAGGCTGTAAACGCAGTACGCAGTGACATAGAGAGAGAAAGCGGCCTGAGGTTCCCAGAATGGCAGAAGCGGCCTGAGGTCACCATTAAAAACGGAAAGCGGCTTTTCCCCACTGTCTCGACTCTCCCCCTGAACCCGTCACGTGCGAAATTCTATTTTCGGAAGTCTTACTGGAAACTCCGGAAATCTGCGGCTGGAAACCCGGTAGCAGCTGTTTACTCTAAATACCTCTCTCGGTACTTCCCACGCTGTCCGAACAAGAATACCGTAACCCGTCTGCTTTGTCCGAGGACGTGGGCGATTGTGGTTTCATAAATGTGGTCTCCGATTAGTCGTCTGTTCATTCATCCGCGACGACAACGACATTTTACAATTTGTAGATATAAATGGCGAAAACGTGGTTTTTTCAACCGGATCATTTTATAAAAGCTCACGTGAGAATACAAAGAGAGGCGTTCTTTTGAAATGAAACGTAGTTTCAATTCAAAGGGTTTCCCTCCGCATTCAAACTCATTGTTTCACGTGGGCTCCCCTTTTCTCATTATAGGTCGCTTTTCGGCAACAAAAGATCGCTTGATCCTCTTTTTTTCAATTTAAAGCCTCATAGGCCGGGTGACCTACTTTATTCAACTGAAAGCCGCTTTTCGTCAACCATAGGTACAATCTTAGGCCGCTTGACTACGTTTTTAACATTAAAGGCCGCTTTTTGGAAGCCATAGGCCGTTTGACCCGCTTTTTGGCAAGTAAAAGCCGCTTTTCGGCGACCAAAGGCCGCTTATCATGCTTTTTCTTAATGTTAAAGGCCGTATTTGGCAACCTTAGGCCGCTTCACCTGCTTTTTTCAATTGAAAGCCGCATTTTTGGCAACCATAAGCCGCGTCACCTGCTTTTTTCAATTGAAAGCCGCATTTTTGGCAGCCATAGGCCGCTTCACCTGCTTTTTTCAATTGAAAGCCGCATTTTTGGCAACCATAAGCCGCGTCACCTGCTTTTTTCAATTGAAAGCCGCATTTTTGGCAACCATAGGCCGCTTCACCTGCTTTTCTCAGCTGAAGGCCGCTAGACATGTTTTTTTTTTAAATTAAAAGCCGCTTTTCAGCCAAAATAGGCCGCTTAACCTGCTTTTTTCAATTAAATGTCACTTTTAGCAACTTTAGGCCGGTCCCATTTTTGGAAACTGAAGGTCGCTTTCGGCTACCAAAGGCCTCTTGACTTGCTTTTTAAAAAATTAAAAGCCAATTTATGACAAAAAATAGGCCGCTTACCCTTTTTTTCAAAGGGTCGCTTTCTGGCAACCATGTTTTGGCTTGACCTGCTTTTTTCAATTAAGGGCCGCTTTTGGCAACCAAAGGCCGCTTAAACTGCTTTTTTCAACAATGACCGCTTTTTGGCAATCATAGGCCGCTCATTGACTCTTTCAATTAAAAGCCTCTTTTTGACAACCATAGGCCGCTTGATCTGCTTTAAAAAAAATTAAAGCCGCTTTTTGGCAACCATAGACGGTCATCTGCTTTTTTAAAAATTTAATGCCACTTTTAACAACATTCGGCCGGCCCCATTTTTGGAAATTGATGGCCGCTTTCGGCAACCAAAGGCCGCTTGACTTACTTTTATTTAATTAAAGCCCCATTTCGGCAAGAATAGGCCACTTAGGCAGATTTTTTTTTCAAAGGGTCGCTTTCTGGCAACCATTTTCTGGCTTGACCCTTTTTTCAATTAAGAGCCGCTTTTGGCAACCAAAGGCCGCTTTACCTGCTTTTCTCAGCTGAAGGTCGCTTTCCGGCAACCATAGGCCGCTTGAACTGTTTTTTTTAGTTGAAGGCTGCTTTCGGCAAGCTTAGGCCGGTTGATATTCTTTTTGGTCGATCAAAAGCCGCTTTTTGGCAACGACAGGCCGCTCTCTCTCTCTCTCTCTCTCTCTCTCCCTCTCTTCCTCATAAAGCCCTTTCTCAGAATTGTCCTTGAAGAGAATTTGCAGCGTTGAAATGCGATTAAAGAGCGAAGAAAGCGTTGCTTAGTATTCAGAAACTGACTAATTGGGACCGCCGCCGGCGGTTGGTGTTCATAATTGATGCCTCGTCTTTCCTTCTGTTATCCCATCCCAGGAGATCTTTTCTTCCGCAATTTCCCCCATTTTCCAGCAGTTTTCCAATTCTTCCCTCCCTTTTGTTATTCTCCATTTCATTTCTCCTCTTAAAATGACTGATTCACCTTGATTCATCTCTTTTTTCAATCGTCATCTGACTAGTCATAGTGCATCTGAAGACTGAACCCTCCCATCATTCAAGGCAACGGAATTTCCGCTGACGTCCGTCCCGTCGAAAATCTGGCGGTGGAATTATGCGGAAATTTCATTTCCCTTCGAGTATTTTTCTCGAAACTGCCATTTGCAGATGACAGAAAACTAGTGGTGGTGAAGGACAGCAGACACAACAGAAGTTGAGGACATTCTGTCTCTGCCTTCACGTACACACGCTCACACGCTCTCTTTCTCTGTCTAAATCTCTCTTTCTCTGTCTAAATCTCTCTTTCTCTGTCTAAATCTATCTTTCTCTGTCTAAATCTCTCTCTCTCTCTCTGTCTAAATCTCTCTTTCTCTGTCTAAATCTCTTTTTCTCTGTCTAAATCTCTCTTTCTCCGTCTAAATCTATCTTTCTCTGTCTAAATCTCTCTTTCTCTGTCTAAATCTCTCTCTCTGTCTAAATCTCTCTTTCTCTGTCTAAATCTCTCTTTCTCTGTCTAAATCTATCTTTCTCTGTCTAAATCTCTCTCTCTCTCTCTCTGTCTAAATCTCTCTTTCTCTGTCTAAATCTCTTTTTCTCTGTCTAAATCTCTCTTTCTCCGTCTAAATCTATCTTTCTCTGTCTAAATCTCTCTTTCTCTGTCTAAATCTCTCTCTCTGTCTAAATCTCTCTTTCTCTGTCTAAATCTCTCTTTCTCTGTCTAAATCTATCTTTCTCTGTCTAAATCTCTCTCTCTCTCTCTGTCTAAATCTATCTTTCTCTGTCTAAATCTCTCTTTCTCTGTCTAAATCTCTCTCTCTGTCTAAATCTCTCTTTCTCTGTCTAAATCTCTCTTTCTCTGTCTAAATCTATCTTTCTCTGTCTAAATCTCTCTTTCTCTGTCTAAATCTCTCTCTCTCTCTGTCTAAATCTCTCTTTCTCTGTCTAAATCTCTTTTTCTCTGTCTAAATCTCTCTTTCTCCGTCTAAATCTATCTTTCTCTGTCTAAATCTCTCTTTCTCTGTCTAAATCTCTCTCTCTGTCTAAATCTCTCTTTCTCTGTCTAAATCTCTCTTTCTCTGTCTAAATCTATCTTTCTCTGTCTAAATCTCTCTCTCTCTCTCTCTGTCTAAATCTATCTTTCTCTGTCTAAATCTCTCTTTCTCTGTCTAAATCTCTCTCTCTGTCTAAATCTCTCTTTCTCTGTCTAAATCTCTCTTTCTCTGTCTAAATCTATCTTTCTCTGTCTAAATCTCTCTTTCTCTGTCTAAATCTCTCTCTCTCTCTCTGTCTAAATCTCTCTTTCTCTGTCTAAATCTCTTTTTCTCTGTCTAAATCTCTCTTTCTCCGTCTAAATCTATCTTTCTCTGTCTAAATCTCTCTTTCTCTGTCTAAATCTCTCTCTCTGTCTAAATCTCTCTTTCTCTGTCTAAATCTCTTTTTCTCTGTCTAAATCTATCTTTCTCTGTCTAAATCTCTCTTTCTCTGTCTAAATCTCTCTCTGTGTCTAAATCTCTCTTTCTCTGTCTAAATCTCTCTCTCTCTCTCTGTCTAAATCTCTCTTTCTCTGTCTAAATCTCTTTTTCTCTGTCTAAATCTCTCTTTCTCTGTCTAAATCTATCTTTCTCTGTCTAAATCTCTCTTTCTCTGTCTAAATCTCTCTTTCTCTGTCTAAATCTCTGTCTCTGTCTAAATCTCTCTTTGTCTGTCTAAATCTATCTTTCTCTGTCTAAATCTCTCTTTCTCTGTCTAAATCTCTCTTTCTCTGTCTAAATCTCTTTTTCTCTGTCTAAATCTCTCTTTCTCCGTCTAAATCTATCTTTCTCTGTCTAAATCTCTCTTTCTCTGTCTAAATCTCTCTCTCTGTCTAAATCTATCTTTCTCTGTCTAAATCTCTCTTTCTCTGTCTAAATCTCTCTTTCTCTGTCTAAATCTCTGTCTCTGTCTAAATCTATCTTTCTCTGTCTAAATCTCTCTTTCTCTGTCTAAATCTCTCTTTCTCTGTCTAAATCTCTCTTTCTCTGTCTAAATCTCTTTTTCTCTGTCTAAATCTCTCTTTCTCCGTCTAAATCTATCTTTCTCTGTCTAAATCTCTCTTTCTCTGTCTAAATCTCTCTCTCTGTCTAAATCTCTCTTTCTCTGTCTAAATCTCTTTTTCTCTGTCTAAATCTATCTTTCTCTGTCTAAATCTCTCTTTCTCTGTCTAAATCTCTCTCTGTGTCTAAATCTCTCTTTCTCTGTCTAAATCTCTCTCTCTCTCTGTCTAAATCTCTCTTTCTCTGTCTAAATCTCTTTTTCTCTGTCTAAATCTCTCTTTCTCTGTCTAAATCTATCTTTCTCTGTCTAAATCTCTCTTTCTCTGTCTAAATCTCTCTTTCTCTGTCTAAATCTCTGTCTCTGTCTAAATCTCTCTTTGTCTGTCTAAATCTCTTTTTCTCTGTCTAAATCTCTCTTTCTCTCTCTCTGTCTCTCTGCCCTCTTAATCCCAATTACCTCTCTGTTTTCTGACGCCTGAGGTACAAAACAATGTTTTTCTTCTTTTTCTTCTACAAAACATTGTAATATGTTGCTACAAATGAGTTCGAAAGATATCTCCCAGTGCACCCTTTTTCCCCTTCTTATTGACTTTTTTTTCCTTAAGGCCTTACTTATTTCTTTTCCCTTCTTTAAGAACTTACTTACTCCTTATTAAGAACTTATTTCTTAAAAATTTATTTTTTCCAGTCGTTCATGTCGTGGGGGGCGCTGCTGTTTGTCTTCGCTTTGTGCATCGTCCCCTCCTCAGCTACCTATATTTGTAGAAGCAGAAGGACCGACGGCAACTGTCTTTGTAAGTTTATTTTAAAATTGACTGATAGATAATTTTCTAGCTTAAAAAATCTTTTTTTTATTTTTAAATTTTCGTTGATTTTGAAGAAAGTTATGGCCATTTTTGTAACACAGTCGCGTAAAAGGGCGGAGCCTGCAATGAGGGCGCAGGGTGCGCTAAACACAGGACGGGCGCTAAACGCAGGACAGACGCTAAACGTAGGGCAGACGCTAAACGCAGGACAGTCGCTAAACGCAGGACAGACGTTAAACGTAGGACAGACGCTGAACGCAGGACGGGCGCTAAACACAGGACGGGCGCTAAACGCAGGACAGATGCTAAACGCAGGACAGATGCTAAACGTAGGACACGGATTTTTAAGTCATTTCATCATCATTTTTATTAATTTGAAATGTTATTCACTTCTTTTAACTATTTTACGTCAGAACTCGTGACAAAAACAAATTAATTAATGTAAATAGACCCAAAAATAGAAAAAACACGTAATTGAATCACGTGGGAGCTGAAAGGTGAATTGGAAAAGTGTATTGAATTATTCGCAAAGAAGTAAATAAGGGCACGAATCATAATATATAAGTGAATTCAATTTCTTTTGTTATGAATTTTAAACTATTTTTTTAATTATGAAAATAAGAATGAATAACAATTCAAATTTATGAAAATGATAATAAAATAGCTGAAAAAATCCGTGTCCTGCGTTTAGCGCCTGTCCTACGTTTAGCACGCGCTGCGCCCCCATTGCACGCTTCGCTCATTTACACACTGAATTATTAGAACGATAACTTTCATAAAAAATCAATGAAATTTGAAAAAGTTAAAAATATTATTTAAGTTGGAATCTGCTCTATCATTTTTATTTTTCACTTATTTTAGCTTATAAATAAAGATTTTTGCTAAGATTTCCTAGAAATTATCCTATTTCAATGAAATAATCCTGAAAATGAAAGATTTTGTGGTCATTACAGCGAAATGGCAGCCGACATGTCCTGCGTTTAGCGAGGACTGCGCCCAAGTTGCAGGCTCCGCCCCGTTTTTTTCGAAAAACTGCGTAACTCGATGATAACTCAAAAATAAAAAGCTAAATTTAAGTTAAAACATTTTGAATTATTTTAATTGTTATTCATAATTTTTTTAAACTCCTCACGAAAACTGCTTCAAATTATTTCACAATACACACTTACTACTTTACATTAAAACAATAAATGTTAAGTTAAGTTTAAAAAAAGATATTATACAAAGGCTAAATTTTCCAAGTTCCCTCTTCCTCTATTTCTGTCTTTCGCTGTTTCCCAATCGTCGCTCCTTGTTTAAGTGATGAAATTAGCTTAAAACCAGGTCATTAAAGTGATATTAGCTTAAATTTGTAAACAAAATGTAAATTGTATTGAATTATCACTAAAATACAACGTTTTTGAGATTTTAACAGCAAATTAGCGACCCCTGTCCTGCGTTTAGCGCGCCATGCGCCCAAGTTGCAGGCTCCGCCCACTCACGCGAAGTATTTCGAAAATCGGCGTAACTTTGTTTAAAATCGATCAAAATTCAAAAATAAAAAGTTAAATTTTAAATTAAAACATCTTGAATTCACTTATACAATTATTTTTCACAAAAAAATTGAAAAGTTGATTTTCCCTCTTCTAAAAAATGCTGATTTCGCGTTAACATTTAATTAAAAATATTTTTTTCAATTAAATTATTATTTAAATAATGTAAAGATGAAAAGTCAAATTTACCAAGTTCCCCTTCCTCTGCCTTGATTTTCCGTCTTTCGCCGTTCCGAGTGTAATAGTTTCAGTGATGGTGAACGTGCTCCGGGACCCCCACCAGATGTCCAATTGGAACCCCAAGTCTTGGCACAAAGCCATAAATCAACTACAGGCTTATCAACAGCTATTCCAAGGTGGACTTAGTCCTTTAAAATTTAAAAAAAAAATCCATTTTCAGAAGATGATCGGCGAAGGAAGCGGTCAGCACCACCGAACCTCCTCCTGTAGAAAGAGAATAAATTATTGTTGTACTTTTGATTAATTTTCACTTTTTATGCGATTAGATTAAGTAAAAGTACAAAAAGAATAGCAAAAAAAGCGCAATTACCGCGGACAAACGGGCGCGGGTGGATTTATCAATGCGGCGGCGGGCGCCGCCTAACGTGGGGGTATAGCTCAGTGGCAGAGCATTCGACTGCAGATCGAGAGGTCCCCGGTTCAACTCCGGGTGCCCCCTATTCTTTTTTGCTCGTTATTTTAAGTACCTTAGGGTATGTAAATAGTTTTGCTGGGCTTTCTAAAATTGTAATATTTTTAAGGAGGTAGATTTCCGAATTTTTACCAAAAATTATAGAAGGAAAAGTGCTCTCCTTCACGTGAAGCGTTGTTTTCTATTTTCAGAAAGTGTTTTTCTTTGCCAAAGTGCCATACGGGGGGTGTTTTTGCCATTTTTCGGTCGGCGGCGCTTGTTTTTCACTGGGCGGGGCGTTGCCCGAAAAACAAGCGCAAGCCGCCGGCGACTGCGACACAAAATGGTGAGTCTAACGAATCGATTATTATCCGACGAGAGATACAAATGACGGGGTGGGAGAGAGAGAGAGGGGGGGCGTCTCTAACCATCATCCTTTCTCTGCGTCTCTAACCATCTTCCTTTCTCTGCGTCTCTAACCATCTCCCTTTCTCTGCGTCTCTAACCATCTTCCTTTCTCTGCGTCTCTAACCATCTCCCTCTCTCTGCGTCTCTAACCATCATCCTTTCTCTGCGTCTCTAACCATCTTCCTGTCTCTGCGTCTCTAACCATCTCCCTCTCTCTGCGTCTCTAACCATCATCCTTTCTCTGCGTCTCTAACCATCTCCCTCTCTCTGCGTCTCTAACCATCTTCCTTTCTCTGCGTCTCTAACCATCTTCCTGTCTCTGCCTATAACCATCTCCCTATCTCTGCGTCTCTAACCATCTTCCTTTCTCTGCGTCTCTAACCATCTTCCTATCTCTCTCTCTCTCTCTCTCTCTCTCTCTCTCTCTCTCTCTCGAAACGTGCTATCAGTTTTGATCAACAAATCTTGTTTGTTCAGCAAAAAATGATATGGCACCGCAAATTTTTCTGATTACTTTGTCTTCTGAAAATCACAACGTTTTTGCCCATTTATGTTTTTTTAAGCGCCGCTTTTACGAAAAACCTCGTACGCTTTGGTCATAAATCTGCAATCTTTGGCTTACTCGATTTAAACTGATTTCCATCAAGGCAGACAGAGTGGTCTTCGACCGGCGAGACTTCCATTTCCACTCGAAAATATCCTATTTCCCATCTCATGAAGACTTGTTTTCGCTGGGGGCTCTGTTATGCATTTGTGGCACAGAATGTGGCTACTTAACGCAACGAAAACACCGCTAAGCGCAATTGAGGCCACTTGCATTCTGAAGAACACTACACAATTGAAAACTTCATGAAAAATGAAAAAAATCCGATTTGCCACATCATTCTTCTGTTTTAACCGGCTTTTTTTTATAAAAATTGTAATCAGATAGGGAGATGGTTAGAGACGCAGAGATATGAAGATGGTTAGACACGCAGAACAGTGTTGCACACACACATTCCCTCACACACACGTATATGTGTTATTAGGGTAATTAAGTTAAGGGTGAGGTTAAGATGTGTTCTTAAGGAAGTAAAGATTTAGGGTGTTAAGATTAAGTGGTGTTCTTTAGGTCAATAAGGTTTAGGGGTTTAAGGATAAGTGGTGTTATTAAGGTCATTAAGGTTTTGGGTCGTTAGGCTAAGTGGAGGTATTAAGGGCATTAATTTTAAGGGTGTTAAGGTTAAGGTTAAGGTTTATCTTTTTTTTTTAAATTTTTTTTGGCTTTTTTTCGAGTGGAAATGGAAGTCTCACTGGTCGTCGACCACTTTGTCTGCCTTGAAAAATCGGTTTTGAATCGAGTAAACCACCAAAGATTGCACATTTACGACCAGATGGCATACGGTTTTTCGAAAAATGGCGGCAGCGAAAAAGTTAAAGTGTAAACGAAAGTTGATCAAAGCTAGTACCTTTCCATCAAAAACTTCATGGCAGAGGAAAACAATGCCAAAGTCACTTTTCCACATTTTTCTGCATAACCCGAGCGCGCGCGCAATAACCCTAGACGAAAAATCAATATTGACCCAAATCAGCTTTTTTCTCGTCCCACTGAAAATATGTCTTAAAGGAACCATCAGGGACCTTTTTTGACTTTATCTCAAATTAAAGAGCTTTAACAGTTATTTTAGAAAATACATAACAGTTTGGTGGTTTAAATGCGTCGTTTTGGAGAAATCTGCATCTGAAATGCCATTTTTGGCCATTCCAGGCGACCTGTGGATAACCGGCATTTTAACGAACTACGTGCACGGTATTTACGCGGTCCAATCCACTGGTTAATCGATTTTTGGTGTCACTTTTGAATTTTCAAAGTTCCCGCCTGAAAAGACGCAGAAAAGTCTGGTTGTCTGACATGGTAGCGCCGCGCGTTTCACACCCGTACGAGATCGGCGGCCGTGCCAAGGGTAGTCCGGCCGCATACAGTAATTAGTATCATAGGCAAATACAAGTCAAAAGGGAGTCCCTGACAGTCCGTCTAATTTGTCAGATTTCCTTCAAGAAACCCTAACCTTCAAAGGCCGACTCGGTGTCCTTGAAACGGGAAAGTGTTTGTTTGCTCGGTATAACTTCGCAAATAGAGAAAAATGTTATTTTCACCTTTTTCAACTACCTTTTTCTTTGTTTTCTGGTGACTAACCCCTTGTCAAGATTTCGAAAAATACATAAAAAGTGCTTCGGGGGCGCTGTAATCTTCTCATTTCCCCCTGGTTTTCGGTGTTTTCGAACGACCTTCCACTGTGAGTCAGTTGTTTGTGCGGCCGTTCTCTGAGTCAAAGGCTGTTTGCCCATCGATTCGACAGGTAAACCGTCGGCCATTCGAGCGAAATGCGCTCCTACCAACCGACTGCATCCTGCCAGCTGGCTTTTAGAGAGAGAGAGAAAGAGAGAGAGAGAGACAGACAGACAGAAAGTGAGAGAGAGAGAGAGAGAGAGAGAGTTAGACAGAGAAAGAGGGATTTAGACAGAGAAAGAGAGATTTAGACAGAGAAAGAGAGAGAGTTAGACAGAGAAAGAGAGATTTTGACAGAGAAAGAGATTTAGACAGAGAAAGAGAGAGAGTTAGACAGAGAAAGAGAGATTTAGACAGAGAAAGAGAGAGAGTTAGACAGAGAAAGAGAGATTTAGACAGAGAAAGAGAGATTTTGACAGAGAAAGAGATTTAGACAGAGAAAGAGAGATTTAGACAGAAAAAGAGAGAGAGAGTTAGACAGAGAAAGAGAGAGATTTTGACAGAGAAAGAGAGAGAGTTAGACAGAGAAAGAGAGATTTAGACAGAGAAAGAGGGATTTAGACAGAGAAAGAGAGATTTAGACAGAGAAAGAGAGAGTTAGACAGAGAAAGAGAGATTTAGACAGAGAAAGAGGGATTTAGACAGAGAAAGAGAGATTTAGACAGAAAAAGAGAGAGAGTTAGACAGAGAAAGAGGGATTTAGACAGAGAAAGAGAGATTTAGACAGAGAAAGAGAGATTTTGACAGAGAAAGAGGGATTTAGACAGAGAAAGAGAGATTTAGACAGAAAAAGAGGGATTTAGACAGAGAAAGAGAGATTTAGACAGAAAAAGAGAGAGAGTTAGACAGAGAAAGAGAGATTTAGAGATATTTAGTGAGAGACAGAAACATTTTCAAATTCTATACCTTGAAATTTTAAAATTCAATTTAAATTTAATTTTTAAAAAATTTAAATTCAATTTTCAGGCTCACATTCCTGAAATGACCATCTCTCTTCCCTACACCTCCCGTCTGGGGGCCCAGATCCAATCTGGCCAGACCCTGAGCCTCAAGGGAACCTTCAATCCTGATGCCAAGAGGTAAATTTTTAGGCCAAATAGCCTTGCCAGACGAAACCACTATTGAAATTTTGTTATAAAAATGGTATAAAAAGTAGAAAAAAGGGTCCCTTTTACTCAAATTTTTACTTTTATCACGATTCACACAGAAGGCGCTCCACCAACGACGTGCCCCGGATATACGCTTACGGGTGACGCTAGTAGTTCCAACTGCTTCATGCAAGCTGGGGAAACGACGCCGCTTACATAGCCCAGGGCGGCGGCGGCACCTATCCCTTACGGGTGCGGGCGGCAGCTTGTGTCTGCGCCCTCTCATCTAGCCGCGTCTCTCTCCGCCTGTGGCAATGTCTCCCTAGTGTTTAGCGATTTGTAACGTGGGAATGGATAAAGCTACGCTCACCAAATTTTGCCAGGTTGTTGGACCAATCGATCGCTAGGAGGGCACCAATTTTCAGCCAATTTGGTCGAAAATTAAGCAAACGCAACCGAAAAAAAAGATTTTTTTTATAAGAAAATGGGTAGAAATGTAAATTTTCAGACTTCAAATTAAGAATTTCTTCAAAATAACTTGGAATCATAACAAATATGCAAAAAGCAAAAGATTTGATCTCGGGCGGGCTCCGGCCTTCTGTGTGTTAGACAGATGTGATAACCACTACACCACGAGATCGCTGTGTCTGCCGCGGTCTAGGCGCCTTATCTTTCAGGGTGGAAATCAACTTGCTTGCGGGAGGAGCGGAGATTGACCCAGCTCAGGCCGCTCTTCATCTGAACTTCCGATTCGATGAGAAGAAGATCGTCATGAACTCGTTTGTGGTAGGGTGAAATGGGGAAAATTTAAAAAAAATGGATTTAGGGAGGATCTTGGGGCAAGGAAGAACGCGAATCGAACCCCTACAAGCCTGGAGACAAGTTCGATGTCAGAATTAGGTAGGTTTCTAAGAATTTAGATCAAAAAATAAGAATCAATAGCAAAATTTGGATCGATATCGATTTTTGGTCTCGGGTTACGGTAGCTACCTTCAAACTCAATTAAATTGAAAAAGTAAAAATGGAATCGATAGATCTTTTTGATTTGAAAAACAAAAAAAACTTTTTACTAAAAACAATTTTCATTAGGGCCAAAAAAGTGAAAATGTATGGCGGGCGCGCCCGCGATAACCCGGTGACATGTTTGACTGAGGAATTAGGTTGATTTTGTATTTTATAAAGTATTGATTATAAAACTTAAAATAAGCCTTTGCGATCAATCAATATCGATTTTTCGTTCCTGGTTACGGTAGGTGATTTTTGGGTTACGGTAGGTGATCCTATGTTAAGGTAACTTCCCTCAAACTCAACCAAATATAAATGAAAAAAATGGGTTCGATAGATCTTTTTGAGCTGAAAAACTTTTCTTTTGGCAAAAAATTGGGTTTCACCAAAATTTTAAAGTTATGGCCAAAAAAACATGAAAATTTGGAGGGCGCGCCCGCGATTACGCGAGGGCCAAAATCGATAGCCTAAACTAATCGATTGGCGGAAAATCGATTTAAAATCGATTTCAAACCCAAAAATTAGTTCACAAAGCTTAAATAAGCCGTTTCGATCAATCAATATCGATTTATGGTTACGGTAGCAATTTTCAAACTATCCCAAATTGAAAATTTAGGAATGGAATTGATAGATATTTTTGAGCTGAGAAACTTTTCTTTTGGCAAAAAATTGGGTTTCACCAAAATTTTAAAGATATGGCCAAAAACCGTGAAAGAGGGCGCGCCCGCGATAACCCTTTTCTGAGAAAATTGCTAAATATCGATTTTTTTTAAAATGATTTCAAATGGAAAAATCACAACTACTTCAGAATTAGGTAATTTTGAGTACTCCAAAAATTTTTAAAAAAACGTCGATCAATAAATATCGATTTTTGGTCTCGGATTACTGTAACTTCCCTCTAAATCAAAAAAATTGAAAAAGTAAAAATGGATTTGATACAACTTTTTGAGCTGAAAAACATGGAAATTGCCAAAAAAAAAATTGGGATTTTACCAAAATATTGCAGCTGGGGCCTAAACAGTTTTCAAAAACGGGCGCGCCCGCGATAACCCGAGGGCGAAAATTGATAACTGTGGAATCGATGGAATTGATTCCCGAAATATCGATTTTAAATAGATTTAAAATAAAAAAAAACACTTTTTAGAGTTCTGGAGGACCATGTGGAGATCCGCTGCTGTGGAAAGAAGGTTCACGAATTCAAGAACCGCATGCCCCTGGAGCAAATCGATTTCTTCCAAATCAAGGGAGACGCCAATCTGACCGGAGTCCATTGGGGAGGACGGTAAGGGTGGATTACGGTAGAAAAATCGAATAGAAATGTTTAAAATTTAGCGTTTCCCGCCAAATCGCTCTAGAAAGGCGCGCGAGCGGCTGCGTCGCGGTCGCGCCTCTTTGGGACCGCGACGCGACCGCTCGCGTGCAAAGACAATGCGATTGGAGCGGGGAAACGTCATTTAAACCCACAATAAATAAATACATTGGAGTGATGCGTTCAAAATCACTAATTTTACCAAAATCCATAGAAAACATTGGAGTGATGCGTACAAAATCACTCATTTTACCAAAATCAATAATAAAAAACATTGGAGTAATGCGTCAAAAAATCACTGATTTTACCAAAATCAATGGAAAACATTGTAGTGATGCGTACAAAATCACTCATTTTACCAAAATCAATGGAAAACGTTGGAGTTATGCGTCCAAAATCATTAATTTTACCATTATCAATAGAAAACATTGGAGTAATGCGTCAAAAAATCACTGATTTTACCAAAATCAATGGAAAACATTGGAGTGATGCGTACAAAATCACTCATTTTACCAAAATGATTAGAAAACATTAGAGTGATGCGTCCAAAATCACTGATTTTACCATTATCAATAGAAAACATTGGAGTAATGCGTCAAAAAATCACTGATTTTACCAAAATCAATGGAAAACATTGGAGTTACGCCTGGCCAGGACCGCGACGCAGCCGCTCACGTGGCAGGATATTGCGATTGGAGCGCGGAAACTTGATTCAACCACGATAAAACGAAAGATTGTTGTTTCAGCTTCTACCAACTGCCCTGGGAGACCGGATTCCCTCAGGGAGGCCTCCAGGCCGGGCAGAAAATCCACATGTACGCAGTGCCCAAGGGAGACCGCTGGAACCTGGACCTAGTCGCCAGCAATGGAGACATCCTCCTTCACTTCAACCCCCGCTTCAAGGAGAAGCAGGTTAGTTTTACCCGCCGCCGATCTCGTACGGGTGTGAAACTCGCTGCGCTACCACGCCAGACAACCAGCGTTTTCTGCGTATTTTCAGGCGGGAACATTGAAAATTCAAAAGTGACAACCAAAAATCGATAAACCAACGATTGGACGCGTAAACACCATGCACGTAGTTCGTTAAAATGCCGGTTATCCACAGGTCGCCTGGAATGGCCAAAAATGGCATTTCAGATGCAGATTTCTCCAAAAAGACGCATAATTATTAGTTTAAAATCGATTTTTAATTAAAGAAAACAATTTTAATTATAAAAAATTGAATTCAGATCGTCCGCAACGCCCATAAGAACGGCTTCTGGGAGAAGGAGGAACGCGAGGGACCCTTCCCGTTCGAGAAGGAGAAGGGATTCTCTCTCACCATCGAGAACGAACCCTATTCCATTCAGGTAAGTAGATTTGTCCTCTTTACGCCTGGTTTGCACTGCGTTTACGCTTTCCGGTACGCAAGCGGCCCCGCGCGCGTACAAAAGCGGGTTTCACCCCGTCTGCTCAGGTCAGCAGCGTGGCCTAGTGGTTTAGGCGTCGGGCTCGTAAGCACAAGGTCGCGGGTTCGGATCCCCTCACCGGCAAATCTTCTGCTTTTTGGTTATTAAGGGTTTATTAAAGAGTTTTCAACGTTTGCTTTAAAGAATAACCTAGAAATTTAGGTAGTCAGCCCAAAAATGAAGTTTTCAGTTCTTCGTGAACGACGAGCGCGTGGGAACTTTCTCCCACCGTACCCCCAACCCAGCCGGAGACTACATCGGAATGCGCGTCGAAGGAGATCTCGAAGTCACCCACATCGAGTTCCAGTAAAAAAATTCCCTTCTTTTCTTCTCCTTCTTCATCATAATCCACTCTTTTCCTTTTTCAAGCAGCTTCTGTATATAACCAATTGCTAATAAACTCTTGTAGACTGGAAAATAGGCGAGGGAAAATATTTTCAAACTTCAAAACAGGAAAATCTTCAAAAGAACTCGGAATCATAACAAATATATGAAATGCAAAAGATTTGATCTCGGGCGGGCTCGAACCGCCGGCCTTCTGTGTGTTAGACAGATGTGATAACCACTACACCACGAGATCGCTGGGTGTAGGCGCCTGCGCGCCCGTTATCAATACCGTGCGCATACGTTGGTGGCATTGAGGGCCAAAAAGAATGAAAGCATATGAAAAAGCAGTTTTCTTTATTAAATAAGTTTATTTAACTATAAAAGAACTGTGTCAACAATGTTTATCATCAATTCGAACGGGTTTCGTGTTCTTTCCTATGGTCTTCAATTAGAATCCGCCACGTCTTCCTGATTTTCAATTTTGAAATCGATTTTCAGAGGCAAAAACTACCTTTATACTTGGAGAAGGAAGAATTCCTGAAGTTAACATTCAGATTGGGGGCTGCTTTCGTGGTGGGACCCTTCGCGACGGGACCCGGCCGGTCGCCCGCCCCTTTCTCCACGATGTAGACCAGCTCTCCGTGCGATTTGCGCAGTTTTCCACAGGCTGGAAATTGATTTCGAATTTACTTAAATTTCACTTTGAAATTAAATATTTATTTTAAATTTACAATTAAATAAAATTTAAAAGATTTTTAAAAATTTATTTTAAAGTTACATTTAAATGAAAGTTTAAATGAATTAAAAAAAATTTCAAATTTCATTTAAATTTAAAAGATTTTTTTAAAATTTTATTTAAAAGTTACATTTAAATAAAGTTTAAATAATTTTTTAAAAATTTATTTTAAAGTTGCATTTAATTATAAATTTAAATTATTTAAAAAAAAAAACTAACCAAGGATGATCACTTCGGGATTCTGGGAAATGGCCCTGGTGAAGTTGGTGACAGCCGCTGTGTCCATTTGACGGCTGTCAGCATCGGCGAGAGAGCAGAAGAGGGCGAAGGGAGGGGCTTGGCGGAATTCATTGGTCAGGTGGAAGGCATGGCCACGGGGGACGAAATGACAGCTGCCGTGGTCGATGAGGAAGACCTGGAAGAGAGGGAGGGATAGAAAGCGGCCTTTTGTTGCCGAAAAGCGGCCTTTGGAAGACATGAAGCGGTCATTAATAGGAAAAAGCGGCCTTTGGTTGACAAAAATAGGCCTATTATTGTCAGAAAGCGACCTTTTTACATGTCCAAAAGCGGCCCAAGAGGCCTTTTATTGCTTATTTTATTTATTTTTAATATTTAAATGTTTAATAATAATGCTAAATTATTCAATCCATTTATATATGTTTACAGTGGTAATATGTTCAAATAAGAAGGGTCCCACAAGGATTAGACAGGCTCCGCCCACAAAAATATGTACCTTACGGAATTAGTTTTGGGTCTCACAACGAAATAATAGAACGTAAATAGTTTTTAAAAATGCGCAGATCAAATTGATTTTTCTCCCAAAAATATATTAAATTCAACTTTAAAATTGAATTTCAATTATATTTTAAAAAAAAATAAACCCAATGTTTTTTAATATGTTTTCAATGGTAATATGCTTAAAATTCAATTAAAAATCGCTGCATTTTGACCAATTTTTCGTTAAACTTTATAATTTGTATTCTTTTTTATTTTTATTTTTATAGTTTAAATTTTTCGTTAAATTTTTCGTTAAAGTTTAGAGAGAGAGAGAGAGAGAGAGAGAGAGAGAAAGAGAGAGAGAAAGAGAGAAAGAGAGAGAGAGAGAAAGAGAAAGAAAGAAAGAGAGAGAGAGAGAGAGAGAGATTCTCACCAGCAGATCCTCCTTCCCAGACTCCCTCACTTCCGCCCTCTTCAGTTTCCCTCTGTGAACCACAGCGCAGACATCTCCGATGGAAAGAGAAGTGGCCGACGCCTGTTTGGGTGCCGCCAAAAGGGCCTTCTCCATCTCGGAGCGCCAGCGAAGATCGTCGGAGCGGACCACGTAGAACTCCAGCGGAGAGGCGGCCAACTGGACGGAGGCTCGGAATTTTTCACCGACGGACAGGGGATGGATAGCAGGGAGAGGGATTGGAGGCTCAGTGGGAGGAAGGGCCACGGGCGGTTCGGTGGAGGGAAGGTCTTCAGGAGGAGCAATCGGCATCGGACAGTAGCCGTCGAAGCGCTTCGTCATCATGTCTGAAATCTCTGCGTCTCTAACCATCTCCCTCTCTCTGCGTCTCTAACCATCTCCCTCTCTCTGCGTCTCTAACCATCTCCCTCTCTCTGCGTCTCTAACCATCTCCCTCTCTCTGCGTCTCTAACCATCTCCCTATCTCTGCGTCTCTAACCATCTCCCTTTCTCTGCGTCTCTAACCATCTCCCTATCTCCGCGTCTCTAACCATCTCCCTATCTCTGCGTCTCTAATCATCTCCCCACTCTCTGCGTCTCTAACCATCTCCCTCTCTCTGCGTCTCTAACCATCTCCCTCTCTCTGCGTCTTTAACCATCTCCCTCTCTCTGCGTCTCTAACCATCTCTCTCTCTCTTTCTCTCTCTCTCTCTCTCTCTCTGCCTACCGTATGCATATTTCTCCAGACGAACGAGACACCTCCTATGAAGATTGATGCTCCTGGTGAGCTGTTGGAGCATCTCTCCGGCCTTGTTCTCATGCTTGCACTGTTCCAGCGACTTCAGAGTACGCACGATCTGAATATTTTCTATATTTCCTCTTTTTTGTCAACTGCTTACATCAAAACAGCCGTTGAGGGCGTTTTTCCGAGGCCAATCGGCGGCCGGATCACTGTTCTTCATACCTGAAAGGGAGGTTAGAGAGAGAGAGAGAGAGAGAGAGAGAGAGAGAGGATTGTTAGACGCAAAGATATGGAAAAGGTTAGGGACGCAGATACAGAAACATTGTTAGAGACGCAGACAAAGGAAGAGCTTCATAGAAGCAGAGACAGATTGATTGAGAGAGTGAGACATAGAGGAAGACATAGAGACATGGAGAGAGAGAGAGAGAGAGAAAATTAGAAAGACCGACCGGCAGAGGAGGAAGAAGTGGTGTAACTGAAAGACAGCCAATCATATGCAAATTTATCCCAATGTATGAAAATTTATAAAAATTCAAATTTAAATATTCAAATTTTCACAAATGTGTAAAATTTACATAGTTATGTTTTGCTCCGTGACCTCAATTATTTGACTTTCTAAGTGACGAAAAAGGTTCCGCGGCACAGCGACAATGGTTCCGCGGACGACACAGGTTCCGCCCGCTTTTTACAAAAGACTTTATCATCTCTATCATTACTTTTTACAAAAGAAAAGATTTCCTTGACTTAAGGAAAAAAGATCTTAAAAAGGAATTCTTGCCCTTGACTTAAGGAAATAGGGCCTTAATAAGCAATTTGCCTAGAATTTTCATGAAAGAAATGCATGTTTCGCGCGTTTTCCAGAAATCTCTCACGAGGAGGGTGCAGACAGTGCAGCGGCGCAGACAGTACAGCAAGTGTCTGCACCCTCCACGTGAGAGATTTCTGGAAAACGCCCGTAAAACAACTGCATCGCCGCACGCACGAAGGAATTGGGTCCCACAACGATTGAAGCCACATCGACGAAAAATCGTTGCAGGACCGGACATAGATGATTTAACTGAGTTAACTAATTAAATTGAATATATGAGGCCTCGCAGCGGTTCAAGCGGCCTTTGCTTGCCAAAAGCGGCTTTTAATTGCCAAAGGGCAAGTCAAGCGGCCTTTGGTTGCCAAAAAGCGGAAGGCTCTTTTAATGGCCAATCAAGCAAAAAAGCCATAAATGCAAAAGGTTGTGATTCTGGGGCTACGTCCCACCTTTGCGCCAATCCAACTCCTAGAAGCGATCGGTATAAGATAAGCCAGCCGAACCCCAAACAGCTGAATATTAACTCACGATTCACACAGAAGGCGGTCTACCAACGGGGTGCCCCGGATATACGCTTACGGGTGACGCTAGTAGTTCCAACTGCTTCATGCAAGCTGGGGAAAACACGCCGCTTAAGTAACCCCGTGCGGCGGCGGTGCAGTTGTTTTACGGGCGTGTTCCAGAAATCTCTCGCGCGGAGGGTGCAGACAGTGCAGCGGCGCAGAGAGTACTGCCAGTGGCCATTAAAAGTGCCTTCCGCTTTTTGGCAACCAAAGCCCGCTTGAACTTCGTTTATTTAATTAGATTAAATGTAATTATTTAATTAATTTAAATCCTCTTTTAAAGTTCGGTCCTGCAACGATTTTTCGTCGATGTGGCTTCAATCGTTGCGGGACCCAATTCCTTCGTCCAGGCGGAAGTGTCCTTAAAAAATGTCTCAAGTGCCACGTTTTCATTTTAAAATCAGTTTTTTCCAGTTTAATTTTAAGTTTAACGTTTTAAAATTTGTAAAATATACAAACTAACATAGTTAAATTGTTATTTATCTGTTAATTCAATCAAAAACGAGGTTTCAACTTGTTTTCATGAAATTCAAGCCAAATCTATCGATTTAATCTTATTTTCTCAATTTTTATATTATTTAAATTGTTTTTGTTGTAAATATAATGTAAATACTTTAAATTCCATGTTTTATTGATGTAAATTCAAAAAATGCTCAATTTCGTCATTTTTTGGTAGAAAAACAGCAGCTGTTTAGTTTTTTAATTGATTGCTTTTGTTCTTTTTGAATTATTCTATTTTCAGGGTCTAATATTATAACTAACAACATGACCATTCTGGTTGTGTTCCACATCGACACGAAAAATCCCCGCCTTCCCTGCCACCCGGCCGTTTTGGCCAAAGACTTCTGTGGACTTAACTGGTCATTTTTACTTATTTCTTTATTTTTGTTATTTTTAAACGATTTATGTGTATTTTTAATGTAATTTTAGATTTTTTTTTTGTTATTTTTAACCGACTTATGAGTGTTTAATGTAATTTTAAAATTTATCGATTTTTGTTATTTTTAAATGAATTATGAGTGTTTTTAATGTAATTTAAATATTTTAGAAGTAAAATAAAGTATTTAAAAATAAATTTCAGGTCCTTCATTCCGTCGATTGCGCGAGAGAGGCAGCAGACGTTCCTGGCCTTCGATGTGAGCTGTTCCACCGGTCCCCAGGCGATCCCCGACTGGAACTGCGACGCTACCGTCGATGTTAAACTTCTCCCCGTTTCTGGCGAGGCCGAGAAGGAGAAGGTCGTCCTACAGGTCAGAAACGGCTTAGAACTTGAAAAAAAGTACCTAAAATTGGGGAACAACTAGTCGCTTGATGTTTACCATATCGCTGTGCCTGCTCGCTGTTTAATGCGAATGATTTGTTCTTAAAAATTGAAAAGGGACAACTCATCCTTACGCGATGCCAGCTGTTTACACCGGACGAGCTTTCCCTAAAAATGAATTTAATTCACTTGTCGGATAATTAGAATTGGTGAATTTCTTCTTTAACCTTGTTTTTAAAGTTTAAAAAAATTTAAACAAAAATTTCACTAATTTGAAGAAGAATTTCAGAAAATAGCTGGAATTTGGCACTTTAAATTGGTTTAAAATAGAATCGTAATATTCTGATTATAAGACCACTGATTTGTAACAACAGGAAATCATGAATTTCTTGTTTCGCCGTCAGAATTTTGCAATCTTTGTACTTATTGTAAATAGTTGTAAATGAATAATGTTTTAAGTAAAATAAACGTTAAAAGGAAAAAATCCATTAATATAAATAATTAGTTAAAATTAGTTGTTTTTGCATCGAGTTTGCCTTATATTTTAGGACTATCAAATACAGAAATAATATATAGTATAACATTTTTATAAATACTTTTTTATTTCAATAAAATAGATAACTGTATTTTAAAACAATTTAAAAGTATTAAAATAATAATAGCATATTTAACAAAAATACCTAAAATGGGGGACAACTAGTTAGCTCGATGGTTACAATACCACTCTGCCTAGCCGTTTTTAATGCGGGCGATTTGTTCTTGAAAATGAAGTTTGTGACAACAGGAAATCGTGAGTTTTTTTTTATTTTCTGCGATAATTTGAAGACTAATTTTTAAATATATCCTAAATATGGATTTGTAACATATTTGTGAATGATGTACAACTATTTTAAAGAAAGTGCCGATCGATTTTACTAAAGAATGGTTGTCTAAAAGCGGCTTTTAATTGCCAAAAAGCAGTTTTTAATTACCAAGAGGCAGGTCAGGCTGCCAAACAGTGGCAAAAGCGGCTTTTAATTGAAAAAAGCAGATCAAGCGGCCCATTGTTGCCTAAAAGCGGCTTTATTTCGGGGGAAAGCAGCCAAGTGGCCTATGGTTGCCAAAAAGCGGTACTCGTAATAAAACGTCTCCTGCCTTTTAAATAGTTCATATTTTTCAATAAAAATAAATGAAGTTTAAATAAAAAGTTGCCTTATAAATAAACCTTATTTGCAGAGACGCCACGTGTTCAACAGCGGAGCCAAGTCGATCCAGCTGCGCGTGCCCTTCGACAAACTGCCCAAGGCCTTCGACGACGACGGCCGCTATGCGGTCCAGCTCTGCATCGCCATGAACAGCCTCTCCGACCTCAGGTACCCATTTCCAGGGTTCTCACCGGCCCATCTTTCTTTGATATTTTGGCCCAACCCGTGTCAGTTCATCCACCCAAATTGCTCCCATAAATTACCAACCAAACGACCAAGGTTCGATCCCACTCGGTGCACTTCTTTTTCGCCTCCTCTTTGACTAATATGAATACTAAAACATATTTAAGACATTTTAAACAATTTTAAAATTAATTTCACCAATTTTTAATTTTTTAGGCCGATCACCGTCTTCGACTTCAGCGCTCCCAGTCCTCAATCGAACACAGCCATCGATGTGGGAAAGCGCACTTTCTACGTAAACAAGGACGTAAGTTCCTCATTTTTAATGCTTCTAACCTACTAAAACTTCATTTCCTCCTAATATTCTAATTTTTCCAGTTCCTCTCCGTATATTCCACCGTTTTGGCTGAGATTCTCCAGGGAGGAGAGGAGGAGGAGGGCCACGTGGTGATCGAAGACGTCTCGGAGGAGGACTTCCAGATGATGCTGGAGAACCTCTACCCTAATAGAAAGCCAGTCACCGGTAGGTTATTCATTAAAATTCGAGACATTCCTTAAAAAAACTTTTTTTTTAATTCTATAAATTCATTTTTAATACAGAAAAATCTGGATTTTAGTCTTTAGATAGAGATAATCGGAATTTAGTGGCCAAAAACTAAAGAAATTGGCAAAATTACTGAAAATAGGGAAAAAATGGAATTTCAGTGACCAATGTGGTGGCGCTTTTGCGCATGGCCGACCGTTTCTCCGTTGCGATCCTCTTCGACGAGACCAATCAGTTCCTCCACGTTAGTTTCTCTCTCTCTCTCTGCATCTCTAACCATCTTATCTCTGCGTCTCTAACCATTTCCCTTTCTCTGCGTCTCTAACCATCTCCCTTTCTCTGCGTCTCTAACCATCTCTCTCTCTCTGCGTCTCTAACCATTTCCCTTTCTCTGCGTCTCTAACCGTCTTCATTTCTCTGCGTCTCTAACCATCTCCCTTTCTCTGCGTCTCTAACCATTTCCCTTTCTCTGCGTCTCTAACCATCTCTCTCTCTCTCTCTCTCTCTCTCTCTCTCTCTCTAACCCCTAAGGTTCAGGAATGCTTCGAGACTGGCCGCATGGAGAGGAGCCAGATCCTCGATCTCGCCGTCTGCTACGAGCTGAATGCCCTCCAGGTGATTTTCCTCGCCAGAAAACGGCCTGAGGTTGCCGGAAAAGCGGAAAGCGGCCTGAGGTTGCCATAAAAAGCGGAAAGCGGCCTGAGTTGCCATAAAACGCGGAAAGCGGCCTGAGGTTGCCAGAAAAAGCCAAAAGCGGCCTGAGGTTGGCAGAATCCACAGAAAGACGTTTTGAGTGTTTAACCTCGTGTGTTTTTCAGGAGAAGATCCTCCAGAGCCTCCGTGACCCTGACGCCATCAACGCGCTGACTGGCGAAGTCTCCTACCACGGATTGTCCAGTGAGACCAGGGCCCTTCTCTTCGACAACGTCGTTCATGTAAGCTCTCTATCTCTCTTTTTTCTCTCCTAAATTAACCTTTTTTTAATAAAAAATAGTCTAGAAACATGAATAGCGGTCCGTAGAAAGTATTTATACATAAAAAAATTCAAATTTATAACCAGACTTATTTTCCTTAAATAAAGTTATATTTTCCTTAAATAAAGTAATTAAAAATTTTTAAATCGACTAAAGATTAACCTCTTTTCCAGATAATTTATATCCATAAAAGAAAACAATTGAAAATCCAAAAAAAGTTCAAGAACAAAAAAATGAAAACTTTTAATTTTACATTTTTATTTTGTAAGTTTTCTATTTATAACAATGTTTGAAGGGATATTATCCCATTATTGTAAATAATGGGGATAATAAAAAACTATCTAATTTTTTTAAATTAAAAAATCGACTAAAAATTTGTTTTTTTTTTAAATTCAAAAAAACTTTTGATTTTTTTTAAATCTTTTTTTTAATTTAAAAAAATTTAATGGATTTATATTTTTAGAATAGAACGCTCAAATTTTTATAATTCATACCTTTGTAACCAAATTTTCAGATGCTTTTTGCTTTAATTTTGTTAAACTATAAAAAAAAACTAAAACATTTTTTTTAAACAATTGAAACTTTTGCAGATTTTTATTTTTAATAAGTTGCAAACGTATATATTCCCATTAAATAAAATAACGGAAGTTTTAAGGGTGAAATTTTTTTGTAAATAGACTAAAATTAATGTTGTAATTTTAAAAAGAAAATTAATTATGGTCTTGTTTCATCACCCTGTAACCAAATTAACCTATTTTCAGATGCTTCCGAAGCAGAAGTCCTCCGGTCTCTTCGGCAGTCTCCTGCGCAAGAATCCTCGCAAGGGCTCCTCTGCCTCCGTCACTCCTTCCGAAGTCTTCAACCCGAAAGAGGCCACCCAGTCGGAGAAGCAGAAGCCGGCGCTGCCCCCGAAGCCTCCCAGGATGTGCGCCAAGACCCCTGCCCAATAGTCTAATTGTCATAGGACAGTATGCTAATTGGCCCTGCTCAATATTCTAATTGGACCCATTGCCTTAGTTTTATCCGCCAGTGTTTTCTTTTTCTAGATACTCACTCGCCCCCCGTTCTGTTTCACATCCAAATGTGCCTTGAATTGCCTTCTTGAAAAGAGATGAAGAGTTTTGAGAGAGAAAAAAAGAAGAGTTTTGATGATTTAACAACGATGATTGTGGAGGGAACAACAAGGTAACAACGTAACGATAATGAGGAAACAAGAAACACAACAATCTGGGATCGTCTTCTACTGGAGACTCTTCAGGATCGCCTTGACCACGTGCTGCGGCTGCTTTCCGCAGTTCTGGAAAGAAATCGGTTATTAATGTAATTAAAATCAGAATTTGATGGTTCAATATGCACTATGGCGGGAAGTTCAAGAATTTAAAAATATTCCTAATTTAAATATTAAAAAAGTTGCCTTTTTTTAAAATTCCTTGATACATAAATTTTAAATTTTCAGTAAGTTTTACTAATTTTATTAAAAATGTGTCGCAAAATTCTTTTTTGAAAGAGAAATCCCTATTTTGCGCATTTTTTCTTCCAATAAATTAACAGAACAATCAAGAGCCTAAAAATCAAATTTTTATTATAAAAAAAATATATTTTTTAAAATGGGCAAATGTGCACACTCAATTAAAGTTGAGAACACACAAAGTTAATTTTTTAGCTCATCATTTTTGAAGATATTTATAATTGATCGGCGTATTTTTGTTTCATTATTCAAATGTTAGCAACTTTTTGACTATAAAATATAGCTTTTTTAATTAAAAAAATACACAGCTTTTTAAGAAAAATTAATTAATAATAGTTTTAAAATTACCCCGCTTTTGGAAGCCACAGAGGAGCGCCTGACCTTTTTTCAAGCAAAAACCGCTTTTTAAAACATTTTTTAATAAATTAAAAGCCGCTTTTGGCAACCAACGGCCGCTTTTAAAGGGACAGTAAGGGGCCTTTTCATTTCATTATGATAGGATACGGTCGTCCAATTTGCATATTCAAAAATGCTAAATTGTCTCGCGCACTCCTCATTTCCCTCAATGTCTCATTCAAATTTGAATGCCACTAAACGCAGGACACATTGACCGTCCGGGCCATCCGCACTTTCTGCGGATGGAAACCCGAAATCGGCTACTTTGAGGTTGAATATCTCAAAAACTAGGGATTTCCGACATAAGGTCCCAAAAAGTTTTTTGTACAGCTGAATTTTCTCTTTCATATGAGACAAAGTTGCAAAAGCCGCCTGACTGTCCCTTTAAATCAATTAAAAGGCCCCTTTGTTAGGAATTAAAAGCCGTCTTTTTAAAGCACACAAAAGCCGCTTTTCACATATAAAAAACCATTTTTTGGCAGCCAAAACCCGCTTTTTAGCAATTAAAACCCGATTTTTGGCGCAACGACGAGGATCGAACCCTGATATTTCCTGGTAGTTAGTTTTTACCTGCATGCATACGGAGGTGCACTTCTTGAGGTCCTTCCACAGCTGCTGATTCTCCGCCATCTGCTCCAACACGGCCCCGGTGGCCTTCTCCAGGACCTCCTTGTTCTTCTCATCCAGACTTCCCGCGGCCGTATTCAAAGTCTTCAGAACGGCGGCGAAGAAACGAGGCTTCACCTCGGAGGGAGAGGCCACCACCGAGGACAGGTACTCCCCGCACTGCTTGCCCAGCTTCTTGATGGATGCCTTGTCGGGAGAGGCCACTTTGACTACGGCCTTGTTGAGAAGAGCCACCACGCAGAGGAGGGCCTCCATCTGAAGAGGAAATTAGAATATTGAGACGGGAAAAGGGGGGAGTTACCCTGCGGAAGACGCGGATCTCCTCGTTGAAACCGGCCTTCACCAGAGTGGGCAGTTCGCTTACGAAGTGGGCCTAAAGGAGAGGATTAGAGAGAGAGAGAGAGAGAGAGAGAGAGAGAGAGAGAGAGATATGGTTAGAGACGCAGAGATAGGGAGATGGTTCGAGACGCAGAGAGAGGGAGATGGTTAGAGACGCGGAGATAGGGAGATGGTTAGAGACGCAGAGAGAGAGAGAGAGAGACCAACCGGGTATTTGATTATGGCGGCGGTGGCCAATTCGCTGCTGATTTTTCCCTCCTCCTGCGTCAGGAACTGATTGAAGAGCCCCAAGAAAGCGGCCTTCACAGCGGTCGAAGCCTCTCCTTCCGTAATTCCCAGAGAGAACTTAAATTCAAAAATTTTAAAGGTTAAAATCGCAAAATTCAAATTATATAGCCGGTTCAAAGGTCTAAATACAGTTTTAAATGTCAAAATATCATTTTAAAGGTCAAAAATCCAATTTAAAGGTCTGAAATCCGATTTAAAGGTCTAAATTTTGTTTTAAAGGTAGAATTATAGTTTTAAAGGTCCACTTTCCGTTTTAAAAGTATAATTAGCCTATAACAACAAAAACCACTGACCACAAAGGCGGTGAGCGAGGCGACGGTGGCGTTGACGACGGGATTTCCGAGGTTCGCGGATTCGGCGACCAGTTCCTTCAGAAGCTCGATGACCTTCTCCTCAGAGGCGGAGATCTAAAATAGGCGTTTTAGGTTTCTTTTTAAGTTGTTTTCGCTCTAAAACTCAAAGTTACACTAAAACAAGTAAAAACTGATTTTTTGAGGTGTTATATGCAAACTAAAGTGATTTCTGACCTTCTTCTGTCTGGCGATCATGTCCAACAACTCGATGGTCCTCTTGGATCCAGTGCCGGCGGCCTCTCGCTTCAACTGCACCAGGCACAGCTTCAACAACGGGACGATCAGACTCTGAAATGGAGAAACTGAAGATTATGATTCAGGGGGCTATATGCAAATGAATTTTACCCGCTTCACCGGCCTTTTGGCAATGAAAAAATTCGTTTTTGGCAACCATAGGCAGCTTTTTGACAACCAAAGGCCGCTTTTAGGCAACAATAGGCCGTTTTTTGACAACCAAAGGCCGCTTTTTGACAATTAAAGGCCACTTGATCTGCTTTTTGACAATTAAAAACCGTTTTTCGGCAGTTAAAAGCCAATTTTTGGCAATTTCCCCTCTAACTCACCAATTTCACATCGGCGGGTGTCTCGGTAGCGGAGACGGTGAACAGCAGGAGATCGGAGACTTTGGAGCGGAAGTCATGCATGGCCCTGGCCTTGTCCTTCTTCTCCTTGCCGGGAGCCATGGCCTTGAATGCCTGCGCCAGTCGTTCGTCCATGGCGAACATGGCCTCGTCGTCCATGTCGGAGAGGGAGGCGTCGCTCTCGTAGTCCCCGTCCTCGGTCCTCTTCAGAGCCGCTTTGCCCAGCGCCTCTTCCAGCTTCGACAGCAGATCGGAGTCGACTTCTTCGAGGTCGTCTTCCTCCTCTTCAGAGATCTCGTCCTCATCGTCATCGGATTCTTTGTCATCGTCGACCTCCATTTCGTCATCTGGAAAACATTTTTTTAAATTAAGAAAAAAATACAGAAGAATATGTGACGGTGATAAATATTTGAATTTAGAGCATAAAATTATTACTTTAATTTTTCGGCTATTTAAACGATATTAAAAATTATTTATGTAAAAATTGTTTAAAAACACCAATTGATCGAAAATTAGATAGAAATTATTTTAATTCGAGTTTTAAAATGAAAAATTTTAAAACTCGAATTAATTCTTATGGAGGAAAAATGAAGATTACATTTCAAGTAGTTTTCAGTATGGTGGTTATAATTAACTTTGAGACAAATAATTATATTTCTGGCAAACTCAAGCCGCTTTCCGCTTTTTCTGGCAACCTCAGGCCGCTTTCTGCTTTTTTCTGGCAACCTCAGGCCGCCTTCTGCCTTTCCAAGACCAACCTTCTTCCTCCATTTTTTCCTCGTCTCCTTCCACATCCGCATCGTCCATAATCAGAGCCTCCGTGATGTGGTTGACCTCCTCGGGCGTAATGTTCGGCAGAAGATGGACAAAGACAAAGTAGACGACGGTTCTGATGAATTTATGCGGACGAGAGAGCAGGGAAATCAGCAAATCGATCAGAACCTGGAAAATTGTCGTTTTAAAATTTAAAAAAAAACCAATTAAAAACTATTTTTAAAATAAAAATAACATTTAAAAAATCAGAGTTCTTACGGGCCCAGCGCTATAAAATAATGGAAAACATTTAATCTTTGTAATTTAAAAAAAATCAAATTTAAAAAAAATAATTTTGTAAGCGTTTTTTGTTTTAAAATATTATAAAAATAATTATTTTTCAACATTTTAAAGCTTAAAAATGAAAAAAAAACTTACGGCTACGTTCTGTTCCTCGTTGGAAGAGGCGATAGCGGTGATTTCATCGAGAGCCTCCTTGTATGCTGATTTCTCCTCTGCGTTGGCGGACAACTTCTCCCAGAGCTTCACATTGGTGTAGAGGATGGAAAGAGGCCTAAATCTGATGATAAATGGAGGAAAATAGAAAAAATATAGGGAAAAATAGGAAAAAAAAGAAGAAAAAGTGGGAAAATTACCGTTTGAGAGCCTCGTTTGTGAACTTCTTGAGGGTCTTTTTGAGGTCCTTCTGGGCGAAGGAATCGACGACGGAACGGAGGATGGCCTCGTTCTCTTCGGAGAGCTTGATCACTACACGCTCACTAGGACGGACCTGAAATTGAAGATTAATTAGGATTCTTAAGACCATGTCCGATATTTTTAATCCCATATTAGAAATTTTCAAATTGAAAAACAGAATTTCGAAATATGAAGAAAAACTTAAATCGGTTTAAAATTTAATAACAATATAAGTCAATATAACATAACTAGTGACTGATGAAAGTAGTCAATAAAATTTATATCAAAAAGAAAAGTTATTGATCTGCATTTTGTGGCAGCCTCAGGCCGCTTATAATTACACTAAAAAAGCACTTTTAGGGTTGCTATGCAAATTTAGGCTTCTAAATTTCCACTGAGACCGGAAAATGTTATACAGTGGTTTTGTTACGATTTTTACAAAAATCATTTTTCAAATCTTTTAAATAACCGAAAAAAAAATAAACCCAATTTATCCGCGAATTTTTTAAAATTACTTACTTTAAAAGAAAAAAATATTTAAAAAACTATCGATTACAATTATTTACATTTAAATGAGAAAAATCTACTTTTATAATATTTAAAAAATAAAGTGCGCCGGTTGGGACCGAACCATCGATAGTTTGTTTGGTAATTTCAGTCATTTTTAGGGATGTGACGAGGAACTGGTGAAATTAGTTTTTAAACTGATATGTTCCTAGTATTCAAATTAGTCAACCTTAAATATGTTTCTAGTATTCAAATTAGTCAAAGAGTAGACAAAAAAGAAGTGCACCGAGTGGGATCGAACCTTGGTCGTTTGGTTGCTAATTTATGGACCAATTTGGGTTTGTCAGAAAGGCTGGCCGTGAGAACCCTGGGGTCAAAAAACGCCAACCAAACGACCAAGGTTCGATTCCTCTCGGCACTGTTTGACACGACCCAGTTTTAGTTGAACATAGCACCCCAAAAAGTGCTTTTTAGTGCCATTTTGAGGCGAATAGCACCTCCAACGGCGGTTTCAACCGTACGTGTCAAACATTGCCTCTCGGTGACAATTCTGGAAAGTTTTCTAGAAAACTGCCTAAATTCCTAGGCCAGGCCCTGATCACCCTGATACTCCCGTAGTTTGCAGTTTTCCCTACCTTGACGTAGAACAAAGAATCCACTGCATTGGCTACAGTAAGAAGGCGGTCCTCACTGGTCTCTCCGCCGACCAAAGCCACCAGAACGTCCTTCTTAGCCTCGGTAGACCACTGGGCGAACACGTGGTTAATCCTCCTGATTTCCAAGTTCTGCAGCGTCTAAACCATCCCGTTTGCGCGTGAGGACGTGACCTTGTGATCCCACCTGAACCCATTTGAGCGCCGACGGCTGATCGAGTCTGCTAACGAGTTTCTCGACGACACTGCTGCCAGTCACCTGGTCAAAGGATCCTGAAAATGGATTTTTAAGTTTAAAAATAGTTTTCAAATTTCTAGCATAAAAAACGGCCTTTTTAGTTTAAAAAAATTCGTTTAAAATAGATTTTTTTAGTTTAAGAAGTATTTTTAAATTAAAAAAAAAAAGAAAAAAAAACCTTTTCTGTCGAGGTGGGAGATGATCTCCAGAAGAGAGGTGGAGTCGGTCACGGAGGTGAGACGTTCGTTGATGTAATCGCAGAAGGAAGAGATCTGGAAGAAAGGAATTTGAATATTGCGGATGAACCACTTGAGAAATTTGCATATAGCAGCCTCTAGCGCATCGTTCAGCAGGTCCTGTTTTGGCATTTAAAATCCGATTTTTGGCAACCAAAGGCCACTTGACCTGCTTTTTGGTGATTAAAAGCCGCTTTTTGGCAATCAAAGACCGCTTTTTGGCAACCATAGGCGGCTTTTGGCAATTAAAAGCCGCTTTTTGGCAACCAAAGACCGCTTTTGCCCATACCAGGACAGGGGGAGCCTGGCGCACCTCCGCAGTGGCCGAGGGGGCGGGTCTTAGAGATGAGCGACCCCGCAAAAATTTCTGAGTATTATGGAAAGTGTTTTCGAGTTAATTCCAACTATTTTCAGTGTTCGGACGACGACGACGCCGGAGGGGATTGAACCAGGACCGTGTGTGGGCGGAGCGCGCGCGCAGGCACTCGGTCAGAGTAGCAGTTAGACAGAAGCCGGCGCCACCGCCTTATGTACACCGGGGTGCCCGTGTCTAGGGTAATATATCATTTTTTTGTAATAAAATTATATTTTTTATGTTGTTTTTGTTGTTCTAATAAATATATATACTACTATGTTGTGTTAGAAAGACTGGATTGATTGCTGTGAGTGAGAGGAGTGCGTTGTGACGGTGAATAGTGAGTTGTCGGCGGTGAAGTGGGTGAAAAAGGGGAAATTTTAAAAGTAGCCGGTTTGGTTTGTCGACCCAGGTATTCAGCAGGTTTCGTTCCCCCAAAAACGTTATTAGTTGAATAGATAACCCTTTTTCCCTGTTGGTGAGCGATTCCGCAAACATTCTGCGCGAGATGGTAAGTGACGCGTCGATACTTTGCAGAGTCGCTTACGGGCTCATATTAACATATTTCTCAAGAAAAATAGCACTCAATCGAAAGCTTACATTCCCCTGAACACAATGGAGGGGGTCCCGCAACCTGAAAATATGAGCCCATGGACGGCGCGACCCCGCAAAGTTTTGGTTGACCCCCTCGGCGCACCCCCGCAGCGGACCCCCTCTACACGACCTGTCCAGGTATGCTTTTGCCAATCAATTTAAAACCGTTTTTGGCAACCATCGGCCGCGTACTCACTTTTCCGCAAATAAAAGCCGCTCTTGGCAACCAAAGGCCCCTTGATCTGTTTTTTTTTAAACTAAAAAGCCGCTTTTGGGCAACCTTAGGCCGCTTGACCTCCATTTTAGAAAATTAAAAGCCGCTCTTGGCAACCAAAGGCCGCTTGACCTGATTTTTGAAACTAAAAAGCCGCCTTTTGCAATCATATGCCACTTGATCTGCATTTTTGACCTTAAAAGCCGCCTTTTGGCAACCAAAGGTCGCTTGACCTGCTTTTCGGCAATTGAAAGCCGCTTTTGGCAACCAAAGGCCGCTTTTGTCCGGAAATGATTTGCATACAGCGCATATATAGCTTCTAGCGCATCGTTTAGCTTCACTTTTGTGTCCAGAGAGACCACCCTAATTGCGGGCAACAAACGTTTTCTTTGGAAACAGCCGGCCAAACCGGTAGGCGACTGGTTCCCTCTGGCAGGAACATCATGCCAAACCCCTCGACGGCAGTTCCACGCCTTTCGGTGCTTTTGATTAGAAGTTGCGGTCGCTGTAATGCGCCTTTTCGACTGCAGCAGGTTTATCCCGCCGACGATGGGATGTCACTCCCGTCGGCTGCCACAGCTGCAGCGGAAGCGAGAGTTTTTCACTTTTGGTTTCTCTCTCTCTCATTTTCCCCTTTTTATATACAGAAAAAAGCTACTTTTAAATAGTAAAACAGTAGTTCTTGACGCAGTTTGACAACATAAAGTTAAAATTATCATCCGCTTATTTGCATACAGCACCCTAAAGAGAGCCGTTTTTGTGTAATTTTAAGTAAGTAAAATACTGTAAGGCAGTTTACGCAACTTTCCGTCAGAGCAAAAATCCAAGGAAAAATTCCGGAAGATTTCAAAATTTGATATTTACGATTCAAAATCGCCGCAGGAGGCTACAATTTGCACAAAATGCCGCGAAAACGTTCTTTTACGGGTGCAATATGCAAATTTTGAGTGAAAATTGGCATCTCAAAATCTCTATTTTTTCAACAAATACGCAATTTTGCGTCATTATCTGTAGTATTTCGCAAAAATCAGTTAGATGATTTGGCCGTTACTATTGCGTACTTATTTTTGATACACGATTTTTTTCGATTACGGTAGTCACTTCTTAAATTTAATTTTTTAAAATCATTTATTCTTGTTTTCTTAATTATTTCAGTTAGATTCACATTGAAAATAATATAAAACAAGATAAAAATAGTCAAAAATCGATTTGATATAGACTACCGTAATTAAAATCAAAGCGTTAGACCGAAAGGGTTGTACGCAATGGAACGTGTGAACTGCAGTTTAGCCTGGATTACGCAATTTTCCGCTAGATCAAAAAACCGTGGCGAAAATTCGTCCCGAAGATTTGAATTTTTGAGATGTACAGTTCAAAACAGCCGTGGTAGGCTAAATTTGGCTTAAAATGAGATGAAAAAGGTCATTTAAGTGTGCTATATGTAAATCAGGGGTGAAAATTTGAGCTGTGACCTACTCAACATTCCAAAATCTCCGTTTTCCGACAATTCCCCCGCTTTAAAGCGACAACTCCCCCTCGCGACAACTCCCCCTCGCGACAATTCCCCCGCGACATTTCCCCCTGCCGAACGCGACAATTCCCCCGTCGCCGCGACAATTCATCCGCTGGACTTGGTTACTGAATAATACTTCATTTCTACAAAATGTATTTTCTATTCCCATAAGGACGAATAGACATGACTAGACATGGGGTATAACAAGTCAAGGGCCCGGAGTTACTGTAGCCCAGAGTATTGTAGAGTGAATCAATCAAGGGGTACTGTAGTGTTTCAATAAATCCGGATCTAACGATCCTTCAAGTAAGCCTATTTGGAAGCCAGCATACCTTCAGTTGGCTTCTTTGTTCCTCAAAGGTTCAATCCGTGAACAGCCCGTTGTCCAGTTTTATAGACCTTTGCCACATTTCAATTTCAACTATCGATTTTGTTGATGTATTTGGTACATTTTTTAATAAAAAATGTTTGGTAATAGTCTAGCAGGCAACTACATGGGAAAATGAAGGAGGGGGTCACTTAGAATATTTTATCGAAAGTAACCAAGAGCGAAATTTTGTTGTACTTTTAGATTAAGGGAACTTCATACGTGACTGTTTCTGAAAGTTCTTAGCCACCCACCCTTTAAATTTGTCAAACAAAAATGTTAAGTCTCATATTTTGCTTAAAAATATATACTTTCAGGTGAAACGTTATAGAAAAATGCAAGTAAGATGAGGGTGACGTAGATTGACGATACTTTCACGCATGCCCTTCTTAATTTCCCATGTAGTTTTTACCATCTTTCCCCTTTTTCCATTTCAGTTGCCACTGCAATATTTTTTATTACTTACGAGTACAGTGTTCACCTGCAGAAATGTCCCGGGCACTACTATGTTCGCGAAGGTAACGTCCCGGGGGGCGTGTCGCGGAGAAAACGCCGCTCGGGGGAGATGTCGCGGGGGAAAAGTCGCACGGGGGAATTGACGCTTGGGATCGGGGGAGATGTCGCGGGGGAGTTGTCGAGGGGGGCGGGGGAGTTGTCGCACATTCGCGGCGGGGGACATGTCGGGAAATCCAAAATCTCTCAAGTTCGATTATATCTATAAAAGTACGTAATTTTACGTCAATGTTAAGTTAAAAATGCCGAAAATTCGAAATTTCAGTCAAAATGCTTCGTCTGACTTGTCTAACTCTGCTCCTCCTGCCATTCTCCCTGTGTCAAGAAGACAACTCCGAATTTCTTCTAGAAAACGCCAAAATATGTAAGAGCTCTCTATTTCTTCCCCCTGAATGCTAATTAAACAGGTGGAGACCCGTTCTCTGACCCGATTTGGATCCCAGTTCTAGACGTTTGCACAATGGATTGTGACCAAACAAAGGAATACTGCGTGGAGAATGAGGACCTCGTTCAACAGTGCAAACCACGTAAAATCAGTTTAGGAGAGACAGTTAAATTGGTGATTTTAGTGCCAGAAGAGTGTCAGAAACTGTTGGCTCAACGGAGAAGAGTTCTGGCGGGACGGGCTAATTTTGCGGCAGGAGTGAAGAGTGTAATTACTGGAGATGCCAGGTAGAAGAGCCGATTTCCGATTTTCTGGTGACCTCAGGCCCCTTTACTGGAGACCTCAGGCCGCTTTCCGCTTTTCTGGCAACCTCAGCCCGCTTTCCGCTTTCTTCTGGCGACCTCTGGCCGCTTCTGATTTTTAGGGCAATCTCAGGCCGCTTTCCGCATTATCTGGCGACTTCAGGCCGCTTTCCGCTTTTTCTGGTGACTTCAGGCCGTCTTCCTTGGTGGAATCGGGCTTGAAATGACACTAAATAGCACTTTTGGGGTGCAATATGCAAATTTCCGGTGCTCATTAACTGAGACATTTCAACTAAATCGTGTCAATAGTCCGCGATTTTAGAGTCCTAGCCAAAATGTTTTCTTTTATTTTTCGATTTTCAGAGATTCCAGTTCGGAAGAGGGCGTTCTAGACAGAGTCGTCGAGAAGAGCGTCGCCAAGAGAGCCAAATTCCCGGTAAACCATAGAAATTTCCCAATTTCCATGCTAAATTCGTAATTTCAGGGAGTTTCCTCTAGGAGTGGAGTCGAAGGAGCTGTGGTAAGTACAAAAAGCGACATAAAACGCAAAGGTGATTTTAGGTCGCCGGAGAGGCACAGAAAAAGCGATCGGCGGACACCACAAGGCACCGAGTGAAGCGTATTTAAGCCCGCTTTTTGTGATCTCTATTTTCTCTCTATTCGTGCCCTATATTCAAATTATCTAAATAAACATACCTTCGATCTGAGCATCTTCTGTTGGGGACCCTGTTTGCCGGTCATGACGTTGGTGAGGCGCTTCATCAGAGCGTCCGAGAAGACGGAGATGACCTGGAAAGTGGGAAAATTAGGATATTGGCATATAAAACTATGTCATTTTGAGACTTGGATTGACCTCAGGCCGTTCTAGTACCGCTTAGCGGTCTCCTTAGGCAGTCTGATGTTTTAAGGATACCAGCGATTTTTGGCAACCATAGGCCGCTTGAATAGCTGCGAGCTCGCCTTTCTGACCTCAGGCCGCTTAGCGGCTTCTATAGCCAACCTAAGGCCGCCTTAAATCGTCTTGACGGATCACTCCAACTAACCTCCTTGTGGTCGCTTCCTCCCTGCAGAGCCAATTCCGCCGTCGCGAAAATTCTCTCCAGAACCTTCGATTCGTCTCCGCTGCTCGCCCACTTCTCCACCACGTCTAAAATAAATATTAAGCATTTTATTTTTAATACATTTTAAAAAAAAACTAAAATTAAATAAATTTTAATTACATAAATAAATTTAATAATTTGAAAAAAAATTAAAATTAAATAAATTTCAATTATAAATATTAAAAAAACTCACTTTTGTAGACGACATCAAACTGGGAATAGGCCCTGGCAGCGTCGATGATCTGGTTGAGGAAGATGTTGACCACGGCCTTGTTGCACTTCTAAAAATGAAGTTTTTGAGTTTTATTTTAATAAAAATAAATAAAATATAATAAAAGTATAATACAATCGATTAAAAATAGAGAAAAACTCTAGCTGAATCCATTAAAAAAATTAAAAAATCAAGCAATTTTTTAATTGAATTTTCTTTAATTTAAAATTAAAAATATATAATAAAATATATAAAAAACTAAAATTTAAAAAAAAGAATAAAAATCTACCTTGACGGTGCCGAGGACGTTCTCCAGATCGGCGTTCTCGAATTTACAGGATCCGTCGCGTTGGATGAAGGAGACGTACTCGTGAATGACGGACTGAAAATTATAGAAATTAATTATTTTAGTTTTATATTTTAGTTTTAAAAAGAAAAAAAGAAACAACAATTAATAGAAACAAAGATAACGGACTAAAACAATAAAAATTATTTTTTTAATATAGAAAGGAATAAAAAAAAAGAAAAATGTTGGATAACGGATTAAAAATGTGTTTTGG
>JAJQXH010000077.1:157500-240000 GCA_022343465.1 Oscheius sp. G VE-2021 | reverse complement strand
TCCGCTGGATCTCTCATCATTTCCCGAATGCAAACGTAGCAAAAATCGATACTGATGTGGTGGTAGATTTGGATAAAGTGAGTTACAGTATTTAAATTTTTTTTTTAAAATTATATTAATTTTTTTTGAGTTTTTGAATGAAAAGAAAAATTTAAAAATTAAATTTCCAGCTCCTCGTCGCTTTAGATACTCAGGAGGACCATTTCTGGATGTTTGGTTTCCTCTATCACAAAGTGCGCCCCATTCGCGATTCCACAAATCCATGGTTAGTCCTTTAAATATTAAAAAAAATTAAACTGTAATTTAAATTTTATTTATCAATTTAAATAATAAAAATTTAAATTTTGTAACTTATATTTTTTAATAAACAATTTAAATTATATAAAATAAAAGCAAACTAATCAATTTTAAAGGTTCGTTCCCGAAGCCTCCTACGCGGAAAAATTTTTCCCGAGTTACTGTAATGGCCCATTATACGTAATTTCTTCCCTGGCTCTACGTAGGATACTCAGAGAAGCACCATCGACCAATGTAATTTTCCTTTAAAAAAATGACATTTTCAATGAAACGGGTATTTTAGGTTTTTCAAGTGGAAGACGCCTTTTTCACTGGTGTGCTCGCCGAGAAATCAGGAATACCGCGACGATTACAAGAAGGAATTTTTAAGAAAAAGGTTAACAATTGATTTTTTTCAAATTTCAATTTTAATTGGAATTTCAAGGAAATAAGTTAAGTCAAAAATTGATCGATTAATTTTTTTTTGTAAAATTTATTATTTAAAAATTAAAATTTAATGAAATAAGTTAATTCAAAAATTGATCGATTGATTTTTTGTAGTAAAATTTATTATTTAATTTTTTAAATTAAAAATGGAATTTTAAAGAAAAAGTTTTTAAAAAAATCGATTTCAGCCTGGCTCCCAATTCTGTGATCTCAACGAGAAACCTACCGTAATCGGATATCCGGTCCATTTGTCAAACCTGACAACTTATGTTAAATGGGAGGAATTTCAGAAGATTCCCTGTAAGAATTGGTTCCAACGATTACTGTATCCAATTATCGATTGATTTTTTTGATTGATTGATTTATTTATCGGTTTTTTGTTGATATTTCTCACTTTTACAACTTAACGGGAAAAGAAACATTGCCAAAAGAATTAATAAAGAATTCTATATTTTTGTTTCTCTGCGTCTCTAACCCAGCCCTCTGCGTCTCTAACCTAGTCTTCTGCGTCTCTAACCTCGTCTTCTGCTTCTCTAACCCAGTCTTCTGCGTCTCTAACCTAGAAACCTCTCAAAAATTCACATTCCAACCCATAAATAACTTTATTCCCTTCACACATAAAACAGAAAACATCTACATTCCTCCTCTGAAAGCAGCGCGCATCTTCCTGTCGGCTCCTCGCTGCTTGAACTCGTTCTTATGACGCTCCTTCATCTGCCTCTGACGACCGCCCGTGTAATCCGTGCGGGACCCTCCTCCCCTCTGCTCGGCTGAAAAAATGTTTGTTTCTCTCTCTCGCTCTCTGGGTCTCTAACCATCTCCCGCTCTCTGCGTCTCTAACCATCTCCCTCTCTCTGCGTCTCTAACCATCTCCCTTTCTCTGCGTCTCTAACCATCTCCCTATCTCTGCGTCTCTAACCATCTCCCTTTCTCTGCGTCTCTAACCATCTCCCTTTCTCTGCGTCTCTAACCATCTCCCTATCTCTGCGTCTCTAACCATCTCCCTTTCTCTGCGTCTCTAACCATCTCCCTTTCTCTGCGTCTCTAACCATCTCCCTATCTCTGCGTCTCTAACCATCTCCCTTTCTCTGCGTCTCTAACCATCTCCCTATCTCTGCGTCTCTAACCATCTCCCTCTCTCTGCGTCTCTAACCATCTCCCTTTCTCTGCGTCTCTAACCATCTCCCTTTCTCTGCGTCTCTAACCATCTCTCTATCTCTGCGTCTCTAACCATCTCCCTCTCTCTGCGTCTCTAACCATCTCCCTATCTCTGCGTCTCTCACCTTGCCCTCCTCTCTCTCCATTCGCCTGCTCGGGAGCGGCGGTCGCTGGGGGAGCCTTCCCTCCCCGCGAAGAGCCACCCCTTCCGGGTCCTCCTCCCCTCTGCCCGCGGGGTCCTCCGCGCGGTACCCCGCCTCCTCTCACGAACTGCTGCTGCCGGCCATTAGCCTGTTGCGGCGGCTTCTCCTGATTGGGGTCAGAAGAGCCGGCGTCCGGTTCATCCTCCTCATCTTCCGAGAGACGGCCACTAAACCATCCGTTAGAACGAAAATACTACCGTATCCCACTTGAGCGGTTCGATGCGGAATTCCTTCTGCTCGTATCCGTCGTCGTATTCATCGTCGTACATATCCTCGTCTTCGAAGGCCGTCTCGTAGCGGAACTTTTCGTAGGTCGGACGGATGGCCACCTTGTCCGCCGTGCTCGTCTTGAACCTCTCGATACCGTACCTAAAATAGACCTTTCAGTTCTCTAAAAAAACCTAAAGCAGACCTTTAACACTTCGTCGAAGTAAAAATCAAATTGTACCATGTTTTGTATTTTTTCAAAAATTTTGTATTTTCAAAGCCAAATATAGTAAAATGTGCAGCAAATTACGGGCCCAACGACTGTGACAATGAAAACTTATTCGTAATACACATGAAACCAGGAATCTCGAAAAACCTTAAAAAAAGGTTTATAGAAATTCGCGGCTTCCATGTTACCAAGGTGAACAAGTGACGCTATTCATCGGATTCTACGTAAAATTCCGCGTCGAAATCATCAAGATATCTGCTTCAGATAAAAAAAATCGTGAACGATTTTTTTTTTGTTGAAAATCCATTTGAAAGTGAAAACTTGGCCAAAAAACGCAGAAAAACTTTAAAAATTTCATGCAAATTTACCGGTAGAAGAAGTTGTTCATAAAATCAATAATAAAAAACTAAAATAGTTTCAAATTGGGGAAAAATTGACCCTATTTTTGCGAAACATTGGTAACGGCGATAAATTGCAAAAAGTCACGTTTTTTGGCCAAATTTTCACTTTCAAATGGATTTCTAACAAAAATAATCGTTTCCTATTTCTTTTTAATAACGGTCCTTAAAATATAGCGGTCCATAAAAAATTTAAATTTTTTTAAATTTAAAAAGAACATAAAAAACTTATTTTTGTAATGTTTTGGTTGGTTTTTTTAAAAAATTTTTTCGACACTTTCAAATAAATCTTTTTCGAAAATTAAAAAAAACCAACTTTTTAAAAATTTTCAATTTTTTCAAAACTATTTTATGGACCGCTGTAAATGTTGAGTCCAAGATAGAACCCAATTTTGACCTACCGTAACCCGGACTAAAAAATCAATATTGAGCTGAAAATCTCAGAATATGGTTTTTAGGTCATGGGAAGGTTATATACCACTTTAGGCCAAAATTGGTGACATGAAAAAAAACCAAACATCGCTTAAGAAAACGCTTTTGTTCGTTTTTTTTTTAAGAAAAAAGAGGGTAAATGTTTTCCTAATTTTGAAATATTTTTTTTTAAAACATTTAAAAAACATTTGAAAGTGAAACTTTGACCAAATCAACGCTAAAAAAGCATTTTTTTGTTTTTCAGAAAAAAATATAAAGACGGTCAGTTTTTTTAAACTAAATTTGGAATTTAAAACTTTTAAAAATCCATTGTCTAGATCAAATGACCCACATTTTGGCCTCCTTCATGGGCACCAGTCTCTCTCCATTCGGTCCCTCCTGCACCTCAAAGTCGGGATCTCTTCCTTCAGCCCGCAATTTCACTCGATCCAAAGCGGAGCGCAGTTTCTTCATAACCACGGAAGGATCTCCAGAAGGACCCCTCGTCTGACCACTCTCCTGAGGCTTCGCAGCAGGAGGAGCAAGGCTGAACAGACCCTGAAACACAAGAAATTGCTTAGATTCTTTGAATCCAAAGCTGAAAAATTAGAATAAAGCACCTTAAAGACGTTCTTCCTAGTGTCCTCGGCGGGGGAAACCTTGGAGGGAAGGGTAGGAGCCGCAGCGGAGGGAGTTCTGACAGTGGATTGCAGGAGGTCTGGAAAAAGGTCAATTAAAATTTGAATATTGGAAAAGAAAAACAGGATATCGATTTTCCTCTGCGTCTCTACCCTCTCCTTCTCTCCCCCTCTGCGTCTCTAACCCCTTCTGTTTCGTCTCCCTTCCTCTGCGTCTCTAACCCCTCCTACTTTTCTCTCCCCCTCTGCATCTATAACCCTCCTTCATCTTTTCTGTCTCTCTTCCTCTGCGTCTCTAACCTTTCCTTCTGATTTCTCTCACCCCCTCTGCGTCTGTAACCTCTCTCTCTCTCTTTCTCTGCGTTTCTCTCTCTTCCTCTGTGTCTCAAACCTCTCCTTCTTTGTCTCTCTCTCTGCGTCTCTCACCTCCACTTCTCTCTCTCCCTCTGCGTCTCTCACCTCTCCTCTTTTGGTCTCTTTCTGCGTCTCTAACCTCTTCTTTTCTCTCTCCCTCTGCGTCTCTAAAACCCCTGCTTCTGCTTTCTCTCTCTCCCTCTGCGTCTCTAAAACCCCTGCTTCTGCTTTCTCTCTCTTCCTCTGCGACTCTAACCTTTCCTTCTCCCTTTCTCCCCCTGCGTCTCTAACCTCTTCTTTTCTCTCTCCCTCTGCGTATCTAACCTCTCCCTCTGCGTCTCTAACCTTCTTCCTCGAAAGACAGAGTCGGCAGATTGACAGGCATGTCATTCGATCGTAAATCTGCCGTTTCCACCCTCCTCAGGTCCATCGGCAGTCTGCCGTCGCGGAACAAATGAGCCTCCGTCGCCAAGGCCACATCGTAGTTGAAATGCCGAAGGCACAGCTGAAATTAGAAT
Organism: Oscheius sp. G VE-2021; assembly: GCA_022343465.1. Taxonomy (NCBI): domain Eukaryota; kingdom Metazoa; phylum Nematoda; class Chromadorea; order Rhabditida; family Rhabditidae; genus Oscheius; species Oscheius sp. G VE-2021. The sequence goes on along the minus strand of JAJQXH010000077.1, from coordinate 235,161 downwards.
ATAGAAACACAAAAGCCACTTTTTATTTTATTTCAAAATAAAGAGCTTGAAAAGTCATTCAAAAATATAAATTTGGTGTTTAAATGCGCCGTTTTGGAGAAATCTGCATCTGAAATGCCATTTTTGGCCATTCCAGGCGGCACCTGTGGATAACCGCCATTTTAACGAACTACGTGCACGGTGTTTACGCGGTCCAATCGATTGGTTTATCGATTTTTGGTGTCACTTTTGAATTTTCAATGTTCCCGCCTGAAAAGACGCCGAAAAATCTGGTTGTCTGACATGGGAGCGCAGCGAGTTTCACACCCCTACGAGATCGGAGGATGGGGCAAGGGTAGTCCCGCTGGATACAGTAATTAGCATAATAGACCTGAAGGTTCCTTTAAAACTTACGTGGGCATAGTCAGTGGGGAGATGGGCCAGGACGTCCTTCAGCGAATCGATGGCAGATCTCTGCTCAACCGGAAGTCTATCGATTTCTCCGATTCTCTAAAAAGAAGAGCTTTTAGTTTTTACAGTAACCCAAATACCTCAAGAAGACCCTGTCTCTCCAATCTTTTCTTGGCTTCGGCGGTTTGGATTAGAATAATGCCCTCCACGGCGTGTTCAATGTAACGGCATTGATCTGGCTCACATGAGGGAAGGGAGGCCAGAAGGGGAGAGTGCTCGTTTGCGAAGAAGATGAATCTGAAGGGGATTGGTTAGAGAGAGAGAGAGAGAGAGAGAGAAAGAAAGAGACGTAGAGAAAGGGAGATGGTTAGAGAGGCAGATAGGGAGATGGTTAGAGACGCAGAGATAGGGAGATGGTTAGAGACACAGAGAGAGGGAGATGGTTAGAGACGCAGAGATAGGGAGATGGTTAGAGACACAGAGAGAGGGAGATGGTTAGAGACGCAGAGATAGGGAGATGGTTAGAGACACAGAGAGAGGGAGATGGTTAGAGACGCAGAGATAGGGAGATGGTTAGAGACACAGAGAGAGGGAGATGGTTAGAGACGTAGAGAAAGGGAGATGGTTAGAGAGGCAGATAGGGAGATGGTTAGAGACGCAGAGATAGGGAGATGGTTAGAGACACAGAGAGAGGGAGATGGTTAGAGACGCAGAGATAGGGAGATGGTTAGAGACACAGAGAGAGGGAGATGGTTAGAGACGCAGAGATAGGGAGATGGTTAGAGACACAGAGAGAGGGAGATGGTTAGAGACGCAGAGATAGGGAGATGGTTAGAGACACAGAGAGAGGGAGATAGTTAGAGACGTAGAGAAAGGGAGATGGTTAGAGAGGCAGATAGGGAGATGGTTAGAGACGCAGAGATAGGGAGATGGTTAGAGACACAGAGAGAGGGAGATGGTTAGAGACGCAGAGATAGGGAGATGGTTAGAGACACAGAGAGAGGGAGATGGTTAGAGACGCAGAGATAGGGAGATGGTTAGAGACACAGAGAGAGGGAGATGGTTAGAGACGCAGAGATAGGGAGATGGTTAGAGACACAGAGAGAGGGAGATGGTTAGAGACGCAGAGAGAGGGAGAAAGGTTAGAGACGCGTGAGATGGTTAGAGAGGCAGAGAGACGGAGATGGTTAGATACGCAGAGAAAGGGAGATGGTTAGAGACGCAGAGAAAGGGAGATGGTTAGAGAGGCAGAGAGAGAGAGAGAGAGAGAGAGAGAGAAAGAGAAAGAGAGAGATAGAGATAGAGAGACCAACCTCTCATTGGTGAGAGCCCCCTGCACCAAAGTGAATCGTTCCAGCGCCGATGGCATAACCTGCAGTGCCTTGTGGAAGACCACAGCTCCGCCCTGTTCAATCAGGGCCGATAGGGCCAACACAGTCCTAAAATTCAAATTTTTCGCATAAATTAGCACAAAGCGACCTCAAAGGATAGCTGGGCAACGTCATCGCCACGTCCAGAAGTACCTCAATTGGGAAGAAGCGGGCCACAGCCTCGACGAGGGGAGGAATTCTGAAAGTAGATACTTTAAATTAAAGCAATCCTTAAGATCATTATTATTAAGGTCTTTAAGGTCGTTAAGGCAATCTCTTAGAGCCTTAACGTTTAAGGTATCAGTTTTACCTAGAAAAGGAGAATAAAGGCCTACCCGGAGATGAAGTCAGCCGTGCTGGCTGTCATTTTGGCGCCACTGAGTACTTCGAGTAGGGTGTGGATGGAGTATACGGTATCGATGACTAGATGGAGCAGATCTACCACCAAATGGGCGGAGCGAAGTTTACGGGAGCCTTTGGCCAGATGGAAGGTGTCCTGGAGATTGGCGGAGGAGGATTCCAGCTCGGAACAGGCCTGGAAAATAGGGTTTTGGTAACCTAAGGCCGCTTTCCGCTTTTCTGGCAACCTAAGGCCGCTTTCTGATTTTTATGGCAACCTCAGGCCGCTTTCCGCGTTTCTGGCTACCTCAGGCCGCTTTCTGATTTTTATGGCAACCTTAGGCCGCCTTCCGCTTTTTTATGCCAACCTCAGGCCGCCTTTTCTGGCAACCTCAGGCCGCTTTCTGATTTTTCTGGCAACCTTAGGCCGCATTCCGCTTTTTCTGGTAACCTCAGGCCGCTTTCCGCGTTTCTGGCTACCTCAGGCCGTCATCCGCTTTTTTGGTGACCTCAGGCCGCATTCCGCTTTTTTCTGGCAACCTCAGGCCGCTTTCCGCCTTTTTCTGGCAACCTCCGGCCGCTTTCCGCTTTTTCTGGTAACCTCAGGCCGCTTTCCGCTTTTTTCTGGCGACCTCAGGCCGCTTTCCGCTTTTTTCTGGCGACCTCAGGCCGCTTTCCGCTTTTTCTGGCAACCTAAAACCATTTTCTGCTTTTCTGGTAACCTCAGGCCGCTTTCCGCTTTTTCTGGCAATCTCAGGCCGCTTTCTCACCTTCTTGATCTTATCCGCAAGGGTGGCCACTTCCCTCGCCGGGTTGAGCACAAACCTCGAAGAAAACGAGACAATCTGAATAAAATTACAGTAACCCAGCCAAAAAAGGAGTAATGTGCCAAAAAAAACCACCGTACCTTGGAGAAAAGGTCCGTTTTCTCGGGGAAATGGGCCCAGACGGCGGCCGCCCTGCTCCAAGGCATCAGTCCCCTGGCGCTGGTGTACTCCACCCATTGCTTGGAGGTCAATTCAGGGTCCTGCGGTTACTGTAGCCTCTTGATCTCCCTTGACCTACCAGATTCTTACTGTAGACTGCGATTCTACAGTAGAGGCCAAGGACGGCCGCTCGAAGCCTCTCGACCGACTTGCGAGCCTCCTCGTTCCAGCAGTAGATCGCCTTGAACAGCTTCACCTCGTGGGCTCTGAAGGAAGGCGTTAAGGACGTTAAGGGAGTTAAGATCTTAAGGCCACTAAGGCAATTTAAAACCTTAAGGTTAAGGTAAGGTCTTAAAGTCTTAAAGTTTAGGGTCATTAAGTTAAGGTAGTAAGGCTTGTAAGATAGTCTAAGAAGTATATTAAGGTCTTAAGGCCCTAAGGTTAAGGGTCAACCTTGCCTAAATGATCCTTAACCCTAGGGCCTTAAGAGATCATAAATTTTATGACCTTTTATGATCCTAAAAGATCATAAAAGGAGATAGTGTTAAGGTCATAAGACAAGGTTTTAAAGTCTTTAAGTGAAGGTTAATAAGTACTTTAAGGTCATTATGGAACGCCGTTAAGTGGATATCGCTAAGCCTTAAAGTTTAAGGTGGGTAAGGTATTAAGGGCTTAAAGTGTAAGATAATTAAGTAAAGGTCTTAAACCTTAAAGTTGAAGGTCATTAATGTTAAGGTCTTTAAGGTCAAAAAAGCAGATAAGGTCTTAAGGCCATTAAGACGTGTCTTAAAGTTTACAGATTGATGTTTTAAATTTAAGGTAATTAAGGGACGTTCTTAAAGCCCAAAACTTAACGGTCATTAAGTTAAGGTATTAAGGTTATTAAGATAGGCTAAGAAGTAATTTAAGGTCATTAATACAAGGCAATAATGCCTTAAGGTTTTAGGTCATTAGGCAAGGTCTTAAAACCTTAAAGGCATTAACACAAAGTCTTAAAGTTTAAAGTCATTAACGTAAGGTCAAGGTGTCCACTGAAGGAGCATATTAAGGTCACTAAGAACTAAGGCAATATCTTTAAGGGAAGTAAGGCCGTTAAGGTCCTAAGATCATTAAGACAACTAAGGTCTTAACGACGTTAAGGTCTAAAAGCTAAGATTACTTGGGAATGGAGTCGAGGGCAGAGTCAAATGAGGCCAGAAGAGAGTGGTTGTAGATGGCGGAGCTCCAGAACATTTCAGAAGGCAGCTTCAGGATTCTAAAAAAGAAATTTTATGACCGTATATTCAAATTCTTGCCTCTGATAGCCGAATCCGAGGGTATTTACCGTATCCAGCCAGACGGATAGGTCCTTTTCGGTGAAATCGAAGGGCAGTCGCTCCAGAAGAGGAAACTGCGTCGTGTCCGACATTCCCTGCGTCTGAAATTAGAATATTAAGCTTAAAAAAGGAGATTTTTAATAATTTGTTTTACAAGATTTGGTTTAATTTGAATTTAACACCCAAAATTTGCATATGGCACTCTAAAATGGACTTTTTAGTGTTTTTTAAAAGACTAATACCACCTCAAACTGCGGTTTCGAGCCCTACCTGTTACGCGCGTTAAGTAAGGGCGTTAAGGTCTTAAGATCATTAAGAAAGTTAGGGCCTTAAGACCGTTAAGCAATTTAAAGCCGCTAAGCCCTAACTTTTAAGTGAAAAGGGCTTTTAAAACGGTTTAAAATGACTTAATTATGTGTCTTATTGCTATTTTAATCAATTTGCATATAGCTCCCGACTTTCGACTCAAAAGACGGGAAACGCGAATTTTGAGGGAAACAACTCCAATGTTTGGCATTTACGGCTCAAATATTGGGCATAAACTGACAAAAAAAACGAATTTTTAGGGCGCTATATACTAATTTTTGGTGATAATTTCGAATAAGGCCGGATAATGTGAACCAGTGGAAGCAACTCTGATTTTCCTCAAAATTTAAATTTTTTTAAATTAAAAAAATGGGATTTCTGAGAGTAACAACTTCCGGTTTCTGTTGAAGCGAGCACCCCAATTTGCATATAGCACCCAAATTCACAAATTTCCACTCAAAAGACGAGAAACGCCAATTTTGAGGGGAACAACTCCAATGTTTTGCATATTGCACTCCCAAATCCTAATTTTATTGTTACTTTAACCAAAATAGGCACTTAAATTACTCTTTAGAGCTATGGCTATTAAACCGAATTTTAATTTTTTAAATGGTGAAATTAAATTGAATAGTTTTTTTTAAAATTAGTGTCTTAAATTCAGATTGTTATTTTATAAACAATTTAAAAGTGGAATAACGATTTCCACTGGGGTTTGCTTAAACATAAATTAAAAATTAACTCTTAAATTAAATATTTATTCATTAATTCTTTGCAATTAGTGTGCCAAAATCCCTGTTTTAGCCATTTTTAAATATTTTCTTCTTCAAAGAAGAGGCATTTTCGTTTAAAACACCGGGTGAATAAAAAAAAATTCACGAATTTAAATTATATAACAAGTCGATAAACTTCATTTTTAGGAACAATTCGTCCGGTGTAAACAGCGGACAGGCTGTAAACATCAAGCGGACAAGTTGTCAATTTCCAATTTAATTTTTAAATTCAGTTTCCATTTTCAGTTTCCTAAACTTATTTCTTTTTTTCTCATTAAAAAATTTTAAAAAAAAACTGAAGAAATTAATTTAAAACAGTTTAAAATGCCTTAAATATGTCTCTAGTATTCAAATTAGTCAGAGTAGACAAAAAGAAGTGCACCGAGTGGGATCGAACCTAGGTCGTGTAGTTGATATTTTGGCTAGATTTTAATTAAAATGCCTCCAAAATTGAAGGATAAATAAGATTTACAAGTTTAAAAAAATGTAAAGTAAATAAGAACCAACCACGTTCATATTGCCAGCCGGGTGTCACAATCTCGTTCCACCCTGAATGACGTCACGATTGCACCACACTGACAAACCAGAGACAGCCGGGTGGCGCGAAATCCTCCAAAAAGTGAGAAAATCAGAAAAAAAATAGATTCTTAGAATTTATGAGAGAGAACAACAAATTTCAACAACAAATCAACAATTAACAGGAGAGAGCGGCATTTGGTTGCCAAAAAGCGGTCCAAGCGGCCTTTGGTTGCCAAAAAGCTAGGTGTAGAACTTGTTGCGGCCCATTTTCTCGCTCTTCTCTTCCAGGGGAGGCCACATCAGGGTGACGGCCGGGTGGACGGACTCAGGCAGCCAGGCAAGGTACTCCTCCAGCAGGAAGTTCTCGTTCTTGTGGAATTCCTCAGTCATCGACTCGCGGTTGTGCACCTAAAATTCTAATTAGACTCTTTCAATCTGCGTCTCTAACCTCTCTAACCTCTCTTATCTCTCCCTCTGCGTCTCTAACCCCTCCTTCTGTCTCTCTCCCTCTGCGACTGTAACCTCTCCTCCTTTTCTCACTCCCTCTACGTCTCTAACAATTCTCTCTCCCTCTGCGTCTCTAACCTCTCATTTTCTGCCTCTCTCCCTCTGCGTGTCTAACCTCTCCTTTTCTCTCCCTCTCTGCGTCTCTAACCTTTCCTTCTCTATTTCTGTCTCTCACCTCTCATTTTCTCTCCCTCCCTCTGTGTCTCTAACCTCTCCTTCCACCCCTATCCCTCTGCGTCTCTAAATTCTCCTTATCTCTCTCCCTCTGCGTCTCTAACCCTTTTCTGTCACTCTCCCTCTGCTGTTCTGTCTGTCTGTCTCTCTCTCTGCGTCTCTAACCTCTCCTTTTCTCTCTCTCCCTCTGGGTCTCTAACCTCTCCTCTCTTTCTCTGTCCCTCTGCGTGTCTAACCTCTCCTTTTCTCTCTCCCTCTGCGTCCCTCACCTCTTTTCTGTCTCTCTCCCTCTGCGTATCTAACTTCTCCTATCTGATTTTGTTTTTCACTCTGCGTCTCTAACGCTTGTTTGTCTCTCTCACTCCGCGTCTCTAACCTCTCCTTTTCTGTCTCTCCCTCTGCGTCTCTAACCTCTCCTTCTTTCTGTATCTCCCTCTGCGTCTCTCACCATCTTCCTGTCCCTGCGTCTCTAACCTCTTTTCCTCTGCGTCTCTAACCACTCCTCCTTTTCTGTCTCTCTCCCTCTGCGTCTCTAACCCCTCCTGCTTTCCCTCGCCCTCTGCGTCTCTAACTTCTCCTTCTCTCCCCCTACCTCCTTATCGATGAGAGCATTGAGGAGAGCCTCCGTTCTTTGCTGCAGCTTCGCCCAGGATCGAACCATCGTCGTCGGCGGCGCCAGCATTTTCGGCACGTACTCCGCCATCTGGGGGAAGGTCTAAAAATACATTATTTCCACCTTTAATTCACTTTTAGACCTTTAATTAACACTCTCCGATCTTTAAATTATCGCATTTAGACCTTTAAGATCAACCTTTCAGAGCACTTTTAACCCTTTAAGATTGCTTTCTACCGTAAAGTAAGAATTAAGTCTTTAAATTACACATTTGAAGTGGCGATTTAGACCTTTAAAATGGTACCATAAATAGTGGGGTCTCGCCACGGACCGGATTACGGCATCGTGCCCAATTATGGCTGGTGACCTACCTCTCCCTTGAGGAAGAACATGGCAAAGTTGCGATAGAGCATGATATCCCTCGGAATTGGCCTATCCACCGGGTCCAGATCCCACTCCAACGGACCGAACTTGACGGACACACTCTTCACCAGATCGTCCTTCTCAGCGTCGTATCTAAAATTATTAATTAATTTTTAAACTGTTTAAAATGCTTTAAATATGTTTCTATTTATCATATTAGTCAAATAGTACGCAAAAAAAGAAGTGCACCGAGTGGGATCGAACCTTGGTCGTTTGGTCGGTAATTTATGGGACAAATGAGATAGAGAGAAGAAACTAGCCTTGGCTCCATGTCCTTGTCCATCTCTCCAAAGTTACAGTAGGCTTCGGCGAGGCGGGGCAGCCATTCGTGGTCCACGGTCATCACCGTCTGCATGCATTTACGGTCGCCTAAAAGAAATCATTTAAAAAAATATCGATTTTTGGAAACAAAAGGCCGCTTTTATCGATTTTGGAAACGAAAGGCCGCTTTTTACCAAATTTTGGCAACCAAAAGCCGCTTTTGTAAAAATCGAATTTTGCCAATCTACAGCCGCTTTTTTAGCAACAAAAGGCCGCTTTTTATTGATTTTTGGCAACCAAAAGCCGCTTTTTAAAAAAAATCGAATTTTGCTAATCTACGGCCGCTTTCTGGTAACGAACGGCCGCTTTTTTGACAACAATAGGCCGCTTTTAGGCAACCAAAAGCCGCTTCCATCAACTTTTGGCAACGAAAGGTCGGTTTTTAAACGATTTTTAGCTACAAAAGGCCGCTTTTTATCAATTTTTAGCAACCAAAGACCGCTTTTTGGTAACCAAAGGCCGCTTTTTGGTAATCAAAGGCCGCTTGTTTGCAATAAAATACCGCTTTTTGACTAACCAAGTTGGATGATATCTTGGTAGATGACGTAATCGGGCTCTTCTGTATAGATGACACTGCAGGGATCGATGAAGACGTATTCCTAGAAGGAGGTATAGAAAGAATTAGAGAGAGACAATTAGAGAGAGAGAGACAGGACCTGAGGAGATGAGGATGTGAGCACGTGTCGATTACCTTCAGCTTCGTGGTCTGATAAGCTCCCCTAGGAATATCCTCATCGGTGACCGCCCTATCCACCCTCCTCGCAATCCTATCCGCCAATCCAGCCACCATCATCTGCCTAAATTCAATCCATTAATTAACGCTCTTTAATCTTTAGAATTACCGTAACATCTGAGCCTGTGCATCAGTGGGTGCCTTCATTTCGCAGGTGACCTTGACGTCATCAGCCAATTTGAATGTAGTGTTGACAATGTTCGTCAGCTGGGTTCGCAGACGACGCAGCTCCTGCATAGCCTTCAGACGGAGACCCAGACGACCACAGCTGGCTGCATCCAACTGAAAAGAGAGAGGAGTTAGACAGCTTTCCGCTTTTTTTGGTGACCTCAGGCCGCTTTCCGCTTTTTCTGACAACCTCAGGCCGCTTTCCGCTTTTTCTGGAACCTCAGGCCACTTTCCGCTTTTTCAGGCAACCTGAGGCCGCTTTCTTTTTTTTCTGCTGAAATATGCACCTTTCCGCCTTCGCTAGCACTGACGGCCTTCAGAAGAACAAGAAGGTCTCCCAGACGACGAGCGGGGCCCTAAAATGCTTTAAATTAGGAATTTTAGAGGTTTAAAAATGACCTTTCCACACCATCCCCTACGGAGTTTCAGGACTTCCGTCATCAGAGCCTTGGTTTCCTCTTCGGAAGAGCCGCGGATGGAAGACACGGGGATCAGGGGCTCCCTCACTGAAAATAAGTTTTTTTTAAATTTTCTTAAACAAAATTTTAAAATACGTTTAGTAAGTTACCAAGGAGATAAAACTCTACTTTTTATAATTAATTTAAATAAAAAGTAAATTTTTTAAAATAAAAGTAGAAAAACAAACCTGAGAGGGCTGAGATCAGTGAGATGGCGTGAGGCATCAGGCCCTGCTGGTTAGCCATGGCGATGACCTGAAATTCAATTATATGTATGGATTTTCATTTTTTTAATTGAATTTTCCATAATATTAAGCCGCTTTTTTGCGCTTTTTGGCAAATTAAGGCCGCTTTTATGGCAACCTAAGGCCTCTTTTCTTCCGCTTTTTTTGGTAAAATAAGGCCGCTTTTTTAGTAACCTGAGGCCACTTTCCCCCCGTTTTTTTGATAACCTCAGGCCGCTTTTTTGGTAACCTCAGGCCACTTTTTTCCGCTTTTTTGGTGCCAATCTAAGGCCGCTTTTTTGGCAACCTCGCCGCATTTCTTACGCTTTTTTAGTAACCTGAGGCCACTTTTTTCCTCTTTATGGCAAACTAAGTCCACTTTTTTCCGCTTTTTCGGTACCAACCGAAGCCGGCTTTTTCCGCTTTTTGGTGCCAACCTAAGGCCGCTTTTTTGGCAACCTCAGGCCTCTTTTTTGGTAACCTAAGGCCACTTTTTCTCTTTTTTGGTGCCAACCTAAGGCCGCTTTTTTGGTAAAATAAGGCCGCATTTCTTACGCTTTTTTGGTAACCTCAGGCCACTTTTTTGGCAACCTAAGGTCGCTTTTTTAAGTAACCTAAGGCCACTTTTTTCCTCTTTTTTTTGGCAAACTAAGTCCACCTTTTTCCGCTTTTTTGGTAACCTGAGGCCAATTTTCTTCCGCTTTTTTGGTAACCTAAGGTCACCTTTTCCCGCTTCTTTGGTAACATAAGGCCACTCATTTGGTAACCTGCGGCAACTTTTTTCCGCTTTTTTGGTGCCAACCTAAGGCCGCTTTTCCCGCCTTTTTTGGTAAAAATAAGGCCGCTTTTCTTCCGCTTTTTTGGTAACCTCAGGCCAATTTTTTGGCAACATAATGCCGCTTTTTTAAGTAACGCCACTTTTTTCCTCTTTTTATGGCAAACTAAGTCCACCTTTTTCCGCTTTTTTTGGTAAAATAAGGCCGCTTTCCCGCCTTTTTGGCAACCTCAGGCCGCTTTTTTGCCACCGTACCTTAGCGTAAGCGGGAGCGAGAGGGAATACGGCCAGCGTCTTTCCCAGCGGAGTGATCCTGGCCTCCGTCTTGCCGTTCCTCGTCGAAACCGACAGAGCTCCCATCTTGACCAGTCGCTGTTCGGCCGCTTCGAGGACCTCGGCATCGGGAGCAGAGGGGAAGGGGAAGTTGACGACTTTGACGATGTTCATGGATTTGAGGTGGAGGACCAGCTGATCGGCCGGTTTGTCCATGATCTCAGGGCGGGAGAACTTTTCAAAGTCTTGGAAGACGGCGGAGGAGTAGAGTCTGAAGAGAGAGGGTTAGAGAAAGAGAGGAAGATGGTTATAGACGCAGAGAGAGAGAGAGAGATGGTTAGAGACGCAGAGAAAGGGAGATGGTTAGAGACACACAGAGAGAGGGAGATGGTTAGAGACGCAGAGAGAGAGGGAGATGGTTAGAGACGCAGAGACAGGAAGAGAGAGAAATCACCTGTAGGCGTGTCCTGCGGCGATTCGACCGGCACGTCCCGCTCGCTGATCGGCAGAGGCCTGGCTCACATGGGCCACCACGAACTGAGACACTCCGGTGATCGGGTCGTAGAGCCTGAAAAAACCAATTTTTCAATACAAAAACCTAATTTTCAGCATTTTTAAAGTAATTTGAAAATAAAAACCCACCTTCTCTTCTCGAATCCGGTGTCGATGACGTATCTGACTCCCGGAATGGTGAGAGAGGTCTCAGCCACGTTGGTCGCAATGACGCACATCCTGAAAAATAGGTCTCATTAGTATATTGCAAACCAAACCATAAGCGCTTTTTCAATTAAAAGCTGCTTTTTGGTAACCATAGGCCGCTTGGACCACTTTTCCCGAATAAAATGCCGCATTTTTCAATCACATGCCGCGTGGACAGCTTTTTTTCAATAAAAAGCCGCTTGGGCCGCTTTTGGCAACCATAGGCCGCTTACCTAGCTCCCTCCGGCGGTGGCTGGAAAACGCGCTTCTGTTTCTCCGTCGACAGGAGAGAGTAGAGCGGAAGGCAGTACAACGGGGCCACATCAGCCGGCGGAGGCGGCATCGTGGAGATCTAAAAATAGAGATTTTCTAGTTTTTTTTACTACAATAAAAATATTTAGTAAAAGTAAAAAACATTATTTATATTTTTGGTAATTTGTTAAAGGAAAAGCCGTAATTTTGGAGGAAATACCGTAATCTTCTGAGGAAAAATCGGTAATCATTTAAGGAAATACGGTAATCTTTTAAGGAAATACCGTATTTTTAACGGAATAACCGTATTTTTAAGGAAATATAGTATTTTAAAGGATATACGGTAATCTTCTAAGGAAATACCGTTTAAAAAGGAAATCCGTGTTTTTTAAGGAAATACCGTATTTTTAAAAAAACTATCGTAATTTTTCAAAGGAAATACGGTATTTTTTTCAGGTAATACCGTAATCTTTTAAGGAAATACCCTACGTTTGAAGGAAATACTGTAAAATACTGTAATCTTTTAAGGAAATACCGTAGTCCTTCAAGTAATCCCGCATTTTTAAAGGAAATACCGTAATCTTCTAAGGAAATACCGTTTAAAAACGGAAATCCCTATTTTTTAAGGGAACATCGTATTTTTTCTAGGAAATACCGTTTTTTTTAATTTTTAAAGAGAATACCGTAATCCTGGTTTAAACTAACCAAGGGGTCCTCATCGCCCATGAACTCCTCGTCAAAGTCGTCCCACATGTCGCCTCCCACTCCCGACTCCAGCAGATCTTCTCCGTCAAAGTTATCCGTCTTCTGAATTAGAATTCAAGAAAAGAAAGAAACTTCAATTCAAGAAAGAAACAAAAAGAAACCTGTTTCTCCTCCTTGAAGTCTTCCAATTTCAGGCTCTTCGCATGTTCCTCCTGTTTCTGCTTCCACTTCTTGCTGCCTTTCATTAGAATCTCGCCATCCTGCGTTGTTCCGTAGCGAATCTGAAGAAATAAAATCAGGTAAAGCGGCCTTTGGTTGCCCAAAAGCGGCTTTCAATTGTAAAAAAGCGGCATTTGATTGCCAAAAAGCGGCCTTTGGTAGTCAAAAGCGGCCTTTGGTTGTCAAAAGCGGCCTTTGCTTGCAAACAGCGGCCTTTGCTTGCAAACAGCGGCCTTTGCTTGCCAAAAAGCGGCCTTTGGATGTCAAAAAGCGGCCTTTGGTTGCCAAAAAGCGGCCTTTGGTTGTAAAAAGCGGCCTTTGCTTGCAAACAGCGGCCTTTGCTTGTCAAAAAGCGGCCTTTGGATGTCAAAAAGCGGCCTTTGGTTGCCAAAAAGCGGCCTTTTATTGTCAAAAGCGGCCTTGAAATTAGCTTACAGGATATCTGGCCTTGAATTTGTCCATGAGAAGGCGGACTTCTTGCTGTCCACTGACGAAGATCAGCAGGGTTCCATCCGGAAGAGATTCGTGGATACGGCAGGTCTGAAATTAGTTTTTTTGAGAATAAAAAAGATTTATTTATAGGATAAAGCACAAAAAATGATGATAAATTACCTTTCTGAAGGCGGCAGCCATGTAGTTCTCGGGAGTTTTCTTCTCGAAATGGACGGTTACGGGGAATTGACGGGAGTCCACTTTGATCACTTTGGGAGTGATGGAAGGGAAGAGACTAAAAGTGGGTTTTAGAGAGAGAGAGAGAGAGAGAGTTAGAGAGAGAGAGAGAGTTAGAGAGAGAGAGTTAGAGAGAGAGAGAGAGAGAGACCAACCGTTCGTGGATAAAGTCCTGAAGACGCAGAGTGGCGGACATGATGACCAGTTTCAGAGGATTGGCGGTCTTAGCACGAAGGGGAGCAATCCTCGACAGCATTCCAATGAGGACGTCACTGTACATGGAGCGCTCGTGGGCTTCGTCGATGAGAATGGCCGAGTATCTGGAGAAAATTATTAAAAAGAGGTTTTAAAATCTGCTTTTTGGCAACCAAAGGCCGCTTTTTGACAACCAAAGGCCACTTTTTTGGCAATCATAGGCCGCTTGACCTGCTTTTTTGGCAATTAAAGCCGCTTTTTTGGCTTATCGACCCACTTCTTGAGCATGATGTCGTTCTCCATCTCCTTCATCAGCACTCCGTCTGTCATGAAGAGGATCTTGGTGTCGTCGGAGCGAGTTCCTTCGTAACGGATCTAAAACCGGTACTTCATTTGACTACTACCTGACGAAAGTATCACCTAGGTTCTTAGGTTTTTTGTTCCACTCAAAATTGTCGTATCTCGTCTTTTAAGTCAAAAATGGCGAATTTGGGTGCTACATGCAAATATGGTGTGCCAGTTTCAAAAGAAACCGTAAGTTATTTCCCTCAGAAATCTCATTTTTTTAAATATAAAAAAATTTTAAATTTTGAGGAAAAATGAGAGTTGCCTCAACTGATCGACATTTTCCGTTCTTATTGGAAATTATCACTCCAAATTAGCATATAGCACCCTAAAAATTATTGTATGTTCAGTTTAAGCCCAATAGCACCTCCCACAGCGGCCGTTAGCCGTTAAAGTGAAACATTGGAGTTTTCCCCAAAAAAATCCGTATTTTTCGTCTTTTGAGTCAAAAGTCGGGTGCTATATGCAAATTGATTAACATGGTAATGAGAAACTTAATGAAGTCATTTTAAACAGTTTTGAAAGCCCTTTTAACGCTCGGCGGGCTTTTAGGGCTCGGCGACTTTAACTAGCTTAACGATCTTAAGGCCTTAACTGTCCTAATGATCTTAAGACCTTAACGCCCTTACTCAACACCTTTGGCAAGTATGGCTCAAAACCTCAGTTTGGGGTCGTATTGGTCTTAAAGTACCACAAAAAAGTATATTTGTGGGTGCTTTATGCGAATATAGGGTGCTTCTGAGGCTGGCTCTAACCAATCGGCTGATTCTAGCCTTCTGGCTCCAGCCTTCCAGCGAAAACCATTTTTTAAAATCTTCAAATTGAGGCAATTAATTTTTAAACTGTTTAAAATGCCTTAAATATGTTCCTAGTATTCCTATTAGTCAAAAAGTAGACAAAAATGAAGCGAACCGAGCGGGATCGTACCCTGGTCGTTTGGTTGGTAATTTATGGGACCAATTTAGCCATTCCTAGCCTTCTGAATTCAGCCAGCCAGCTGTCTCCAACCCTTACCTGATAGCTGACAGCCTCCGGCAGTCCTAGCTCCTCCCCCACTCTCTGAGCCATCGAAATGGCCGCCACTCGTCTCGGCTCCGTGATCCCAATGATCTGTCCCTCACTGGCATATCCCGCCTCGTACAGGAATTGAGGGATCTGCGTAGTCTTTCCGGATCCCGTCTCTCCACAAACCACCGTAACCTGTAAAATTACAGATAAATTATAGATTCTTCATAAAAATTAGCATTTTATATATAAAAAAAGCTTACAATGTTCTCGTTGATGGCCTCCACGATGGGCACCTCTTCGGCGTAGATGGGCAATTGGGCCCTCTTTTCCTCGATCTTCGGATCCCTGTTGACCACCACGTATTTGCGTCCCTTGACCGACTCTTTCTTCACTTCCTGCTTCTGAAAAACGAGATTTTGACATTGTTTTTGTCTATTTTTATATATATAACGAGATTTTGAACCTCTTTTTGTCCTTTAAGACTCTTAAAAAGCAAAAAAAAGTCACCTGTTCATTTTTCAAAGGAGCCAAAGGTTTATGTGGGTTGGTAAGCGGTCTTACGGGCTTCATAGGACCCTCCTCTTCATCATCCTCTCCAGCTGCCGTCATTTTTATCTAAAAATGATTTTTTATTAAATATGATGCCAAAAAGCGGCCTTTAATTTAAAAAGCAGGTCAAACTACCTTTTGTTGCCCAAAAGCGGCTTTTAATTACCAAAAGGCGGCTTTTAATTGCCAAAAAGCGGCTTTTAATTACTAAAAACGGCTTTTAATTTTAAAAAAAAAAGCAGGTTAGACGGTCTATTGTTGCCAAAAAGCGGCTTTCAATTGCCAAAAACGGATTTTAATTGCAAAAAAGCGGCTTAAATTGCCAAAAGGCGGATATTAATTGCCAAAAAGCGGTTTTTAATTACCAAAAGCGGCCTTTAATTACCAAAAGGCGGATATTAATTGCCAAAAACGCCTTTGATTACCAAAAAGCGGTAATTGATTGCCAAAAAGCGGCTTTTAATTACCAAAAGCGGCATTTAATTGCCAAAGGCGGATATTAATTACCAAAAAGCGGCTTTAATTACCAAAAAGCGGCTTTTAATTGCCAAAAACGGCTTTTAATTTCCAAAAGCGGCCTTTAATTGCCCAAAAGTGGCTTTTAATTACCAAAAAGCGGCTTTTAATTACCAAAAGGCGGATATTAATTGCCAAAAGGCGGATATTAATTACCAAAAAGCGGCTTTTAATTACCAAAAAGCGGTAATTAATTGCCAAAAAGCGGCTTTTAATTGCTAAAAACGGCTTTTAATTACCAAAAGCGGCCTTTAATTGCCAAAGGCGGATATTAATTACCAAAAAATCGGCTTTTAATTGCGAAAAAGCGGTAATTAATTGCCAAAAAGCGGCTTTTAATTGCTAAAAACGGCTTTTAATTACCAAAAGCGGCCTTTAATTGCCAAAGGCGGATATTAATTACCAAAAATCGGCTTTTAATTGCCAAAAAGCGGTTATTAATTGCCAAAAATGGCTTTTAATTGCCAAAAAGCGGCTTTTAATTACCAAAAGCGGCCTTTAATTGCCAAAAGGCGGATATTAATTGCCAAAAAACGGCTTTTAATTGCCAAAAAGCGGCTTTTAATTGCCAAAAAAGCAGGGCAAGCGGCCTTTTGTTGCCAAAAAGCGGTTCCTACCTTAGCTTTCTTGGTCCTCTTCTTCACTTTGACCTCCTCTTCCTCCACCGGCATCTCCATCTCCTCCACTTCCTCTTCATCCTCCTTCACAGAATCCTCTTCTTCTTCCTCAACAGCCTCCTCAGCCACCGGAGTGGGTTCCTCCTCCTCGTCGTCGGAGCTTTCGTCATCAGTCGGGTAGTAGTTCTCCTTAAAAGAACCGTTAATTATTGTAAGCAGTGGGACAACCCTAGCCCCTGCCGCCGATCTCATACGGGTGTGAAACTCGCGGCGCTCCAATGTGAGACAACCAGAGTTTTCTGCGTCTTTTCAGGCGGGAACATTGAAAATTCAAAAGTGACGCCCAAAATCGATGAACCAGTGGATTGGACCGCGTAAACACCGTGCACGTAGTTCGTTAAATGCCGGTTATCCACAGGTGCCGCCTGGTATGGCCAAACATGGCATTTCAGAAGCAGATTTCTCCAAAACGACGCATTAAAACCCCAAACTGTTATATATTTTCTAAAATAACTTTTCAAGCTCTTTAATTTGAGATAGTCAAAAAAGGTACTAGTGGTCCCTTTGAAAAACAATCATACCTGCACCCTCTCCTTCTGATGAATCGTCTTCTGAAGCTTCCCCTTCCCAGAGAAGGTCTTCAACTTCTCGGGAAAGTCCTCCTCCGTGTCGTGATGCACGTGTCCCTTCTCCTTGTCCTGCACGTGAGTGGATGATCCCAACTCCTTCACTTTCCTCGGATCCAGCTGCACTTCAGCCAACGAGGCGAACAACTCCTCTTGCTAAAAATACCGTTAAAACACTTAAAAACTATCTATAAGCCTATAAAAGTGTAAAACAAACCGTCAATTTCCTAGCTTTCCTGGCTTGCACGGCGGCCAACTGTCGCTTCATGTTCTTCGTAATCTAAAAAATCAATATTATAACATTTAGAATAGAAAAGCCTTCTGTTTCTCCCGTTCTTTGGCGAAATTCCGGCTTTTCTTGCCGCCCGTGGCATCCTTCTTGGTAGGAATGGGGCCTTCATCGGCAGCTCTGCGTTTGGATCCTAAATTGGGGATTTTTAAATTAAATTAAATTAAATGGCTTACCGGGGACGATCATCAGTTCGTTGGCAGTGTTGGTGGTGCTGTAGCCATTCTCCTCTCCCAGTAAAAAGGGCCCGTTTGAGGGCTTCTTTTTAGTGGCCATCTGAAGTGGAAAATAGATTCAACCGCCCGCATTTGGAGTTCTATTTAATAACATAAATAAATACATATTTTGTAACTTAAAAGTAAACAGAAAATCTACTTAAAAAACTGAAAAATCAATTTTAAAAACATTTTAAAAAATTAAACTACCGTAATTTCAAGTAATCCGTGCAAACGAAAATTTGCGACATTTTCGATCCGACGGTTTGCTAATGGTCCCGAACGGAAAACCATGAACAACACGGGCGAAACCAGTAGCTCCTCCCTTCGGACTTTCAAATGTTATTTTCCCACCGGATTTTTTGGGTCTTCTTTTCGCTTTTTTGAAGTGCTTTTTAAAGTTTACAAAGTTTAATTGTGCTAAAATTGTAAACATAAATACAAGCTTTTAACTTATAATATGTAAATATAAGAAAGCGAATGATATCTCACCAAAAGGGATGCGAAACCGTTCGTTTAGCCGTTTGTTTTGGTACATAAAATCCCAAATTTTGCATATTTTTATTTGTTTTCCGTGTGAAATTTCATGTTTTTATATTGTTTTGGTTAATTCGAAGATATCTGCTCAAAAAATTGCTTATTTTTTCCGTTTAATTTCCTTCTTGCGTCATTGCTTCCTCAAATCGATTTTCCTAAGTTTCCATTTTAAGGATGTCCAGCGACGCCCCGTCCACTGCTGCTGCTCCCGCTCCCGCGGCTGCTGGCGACATGACCAGCAAGGACTACTACTTCGACTCGTACGCCCACTTTGGAATACACGAGGTACATATATTTCTACTTATTTTTATTATTCCTATCATCATTGTTTTCTTTAAATCTTATCTAAATCGTTTTAGGAGATGCTGAAGGACGAGGTGCGCACGGTCACCTACAGGAACTCGATCTACCACAACAAGCACCTCTTCAAGGACAAGATCGTCATGGATGTCGGTTCCGGAACCGGAATTCTCTCCATGTTCGCTGCCAAGGCCGGTGCTAAGAAGGTGTTCGCTGTAAGTTTAAAAAAAAATTATTTTTGTAGCATTTTTTAACAAAAACATTCTTTCTATAATGATTCTTTCAGATGGAGTTCTCAAACATGGCCCACAACTCCCGCCAGATCATCAAGGACAACGGTCTGGATCACATCATCACCGTTGTGCAGGCGAAGGTCGAGGACGTGAAGGAGCTCCCCGACGGAATCGAGAAGGTGGACATCATAATCTCCGAGTGGATGGGCTACTGCCTCTTCTACGAGTCCATGCTCAACACCGTCCTCTTCGCCCGCGACAAGTGGCTCGCCCCCGACGGTCTCCTCTTCCCCGACAAGGCCAAGCTGTTCGTCTGCGCCATCGAGGATCGTCAGTACAAGGACGACAAGATCCACTGGTTCGTTACCCTTTTCCTCGTTTTCAACCTTATATTTTGACGTATACTAAGCATTCTGTTTAGGTGGGATAGCGTCTACGGATTCAACATGTCCGCCATTGGCAAGGTGGCCATAAACGAGCCTCTTGTCGACTGTGTCGACAACGCTCAAGTCGTCACCAACAACTACTGCATCAAGGAGGTCGACCTCTACACCGTCAAGCTGGAGGACCTCGCCTGGAAGTCGGACTTCGAGCTCCGCTGTGTCCGCAACGACTACGTCCAGGCCCTGGTCGCCTTCTTCACCGTCGAGTTCTCGAAGTGCCACAAGAGAACCGGCTTCTCCACTGGACCCGACGTCCAGTACACCCACTGGAAGCAGACCGTCTTCTACCTTAAGGTAAGAAGGCTAGGATATCGAATTAACAGTTGTTGTAGGATTACATCACCGTGAAGAAGAACGAGGAGATCAAGGGCTCCTTCACCATGGCCCCCAACAAGAGGAACGAGAGGGATCTTGACTTCAAGATCGCTGTAAGCTTATTACCTTCTCCATGGCTAATTTGTATGTTTCAGATCGATTTCAAGGGAGAGGTGTCCGAGCTCCACGAGGAAAACGACTACGTGATGCACTAAAGCCGCCCTGTCTCCAACCCCGGTCCAATCAATGATTGTTAGTTGAGATAATGATACTCATTCTCTTCCCTTCTCCCCTCTCATTCTCATGCACATTGTTACGTTTTACAGTTGTTGTTTCTTACTTTGAAGCGGGTTGCTGCCTTTTCTACCGTGCGCGCCCCGCTCGGTACGTCCGGCGGCTGTTGTTGTTTGTTGAATAAACAGTTGTGAAGCCGAAATCAGTGTCTTATCAGTTGTGGGCTGCGCTTTTATCTTAGTTTGTCAGAGACCAGGGGTAACTTTGTCGTGAAGTAGGAGATGTTCGGATCGGGAGCTGGAGGCAGCGGATCGGGAGCTCCTTCAGGATCAGGGAACCCTCCTGCGAGGAAGGGGGCTCGGATTTCGGTGGAGCCATTCGAAGAGTGGAAGATTCAGGAGATTCTCTACAATGGGGCTGAGCGATACATGAGGTAAACAACCTATTTTCTAATTAGACTGGAGCCTGTCAAACAGTGATTTTTGTATTTTCGATAACTTTAAATCATGCTTATTTTTTAAAATTATAATTAACGCATTTAATTTTTTTTTATTTCAATGCATTATATTCCGATTACAAGTAGTTTTGCTTGAAATTGGATTAACATGTTCGTTTAAAATAATTCAATTACAATTATATTTCCAGCAATAAGTGGCAAAAATCTAATTTTTAATGGAAACCCCTGAAATTTAAAATTAATTTTCAAATTCTTAATTTTTTGTATTTTCTTTCATTTTAAATATAAAATTTTAAAAAAAACTAGGCCCTTAAATCTTTAAATTCTTTATTCATTTTTTTTATGGCCTTAAAATTTATGGCCTTAAATTCTAATTAACGCATTTTATTTTATTTTTAAAATAGTTTTAATGCATAATATTCGGATTTAAAGAGATTTTGCTTGCAAAAAGATTGAAATGTTTTGTTTTTTCTATTTTTATCCCTAAATTGGATCCTTAAATTACAATATTGCCTAGAAACAATGGTTGAGACCAGAAATTCGCGGAAAAAGCGGATTGCGGCCTGAGGTTGCCATAAAATGCGGAAAGCGGGCTAAGGTTGCCAGAAAAAAAGCGGATTGCGGCCTGGGGTCGCCAGAAAAAGCGGAAAACGGCCTGATTATGCTTATTTCAGACCGGAAGAGTTCGTGGACAATGTGAGTCGAATGGCGCACCAGGTGGACTGGAAGAAGGTGCTCGGAAGTGACGCCGTCTACGACAACCCCTACCTGGACATGGAAGAGGAGGAGACCCCCGAGGAGGCGAAGAAGGTCCCCGTGGAAGAGATGGTGGTCCCCGACGCTGGGCCATGGCACGCCGTCGCTAAATATCTACAGTAATCCATTAGATGAAGATGGCTTAAAGGAGGAGATTTCAGTGAATCTCTGCAGCAGATGAACGTGTTCTTGGATAATCTGAATGTGCTCAAGGAGACGAACTACGTGGAGGCTCTCACCATTCTGGACCCCATTCACGCGGAACCTAATGTTGTGGGTTAACATGCACACATGGACACACACACACACACACACACACACACGTGGACACATATATTCATATACACACTTGAGTTCATTTAATTCTTTCAAGTTTCTCAAATCACAGGTCGCCCCGTTTATAAAAACATTTTTTTAAAATTAAAAAGGCGCGTCTCGACCAAAACTTCCAGAGGCCACAAAGCGGGAAAAAGCGGCCTCAGGTTGTCAAAAAGCGGAAAGAAGCGGCCACATGTCACCAAAAAAGCGGCCTTAGGTTGCCTAAAAAGCGGAAATAAGCGGCCTGAGGTTTCAAAATAAAAAGCGGCCTCGGGTTGCAAAAAAAGCCGACAGAAGCGGCCTGAGGTTACCAAAAAGCGGCCTCAGGGTGCCAAAAAGCGGCCTGAGTTGCATTTCATCACTTGGAGCCGCCCCATTCCTAAATTCTGTGCCGTCTACCTTTGCAGCAAAGCTTTTGCTCCTCACATAACCCTAAACTTGAATTTGACACTCCAAAAATCCTAAATTTGAATTTGGCGTCCTAAAAATTACTTTTAACGCCAATTTCAGGGCTTAAGGCTTAAGCCCAATTGCATCTCCCACAGTTTTGAATCATACTTGTCAAATGTTGCTAACCCCTTTTTTGTCCAGGACGCCCTAGTTTCGAACAACCGCTCATCGCAATGGGTCTGGAAGCGGAGGGCTCTGAGCGACGCGGGAGCAGTCCTGGAGAAGGCCGTCGAGCGCATGATTCAAAGTGGCGCCGACCTGGGAGTGGAACAGGACCACCGGGAGAGGGGACAGTTCTTCATGTAGGTCTTTTTCTTATCGATTTATCTATTTATAAACCAATTAAAATAAATTAAAGTGACTGATTCAGGGAGCTGAAGAAGATGCGCGAGTACTGGAGGGTGCGCAAGACCGGCGACCACATCTACGGAGATCTGGGATATCACATCTGTAGGTTTCTCTCTCTCTCTCTCTCTCTCTCTCTCTCTCTCTCTCTCGTTCTCTCTTTCTCTCGTTCTCTCTTTCTCTTAAAGCGACACTCAGGGACCTTTAAGACTTTATCTCAAATTAAAGAACTCGACATTTTATTCAAGAAAATATATAACAATTTCGGGTTTAAATGCGTCGTTTTGGAGAAATCTGCATCTGAAATGCCATTTTTGGCCATTCCAGGCTGGCACCAGTGGATAACCGGCATTTTAACGAACTACGTGCACGGTGTTTACGCGGTCAAATCCGTTGGTTTATCGATTTTTGGTGTCACTTTTGAATTTCCAATGTTCCCGCCTGAAAAGACGCAGAAATCTCTGGTTGTCTGACATGGTAGCGCCGCGAGTTTAACACTCGTACGAGATCGGCGGCCGGGGCAAGGGTATTTAAAAGATGCTTTCTCTTACAAAAATCCTAAAATTGAGTGCTTTTCAGTTGGATCCAAGTACAGCCAGAGAGAGTTGTTCGACATCAGCAGACGGTCGACCCCTGAGACCTACTACGCAGCCGATAGATCGAGGATCATAGGAACTACGAGGAATGAAACGCTGATTAAATCTGTGCTCCAGGTGGAAAATAAAATTTATTGGGCTTAAAATGGATGTTTTAAGGTTAAAGTGCCTAGGGACCTCGCCAGACGGTCCACTCTCTCCGTCTCTATCATTAAAGGTAAGAAAGACAGGCAACTGATGACCAAAAAGCGGTTCAAGCGGCCTTTGGTTGCCAAAAAGCGGTCCAAAGTAATCAATTTCTCTTCAGATGACCACCAATCGAAGGACGTCTTCGCCAAACTGGACGATCTCCAATTCGAATACATGCGTTTGGATGCAGCCAACGCGGAGAACATACACTGGGACAATGCCTTGAAATGGGCGCAGGAGACCCTCATATGCAGGGATACCTTCGAAACTGTCAGTTTCTCTCTCTCTCTCTCTTTCTATCTTTCTCTCGCTCTCTCTCTCTCTCTCTCTCTGCGTCTCTAACCATCTCCCTTTCTCTGCGTCTCTAACCATCTCCCTATCTCTGCGTCTCTAACCATCTCCCTATCTCTGCGTCTCTAACCATCTTCCTATCTCTGCGTCTCTAACCATCTCCCTATCTCTGCGTCTCTAACCATCTACCTATCTCTGCGTCTCTAACCATCTCCCTATCTCTGCGTCTCTAACCATTTCCCTATATCTGCGTCTCTAACCACCTTCCTCTCTCTCTCTCTCTCTCTCTCTCTCTCTCCCTTTCTCTCTCTCTCCCTCTCTCACTCACTCACTCTCTCTCTCTCTCTCTCTCTCTCTCTCTCTGCGTCTCTAACCATCTCCCTTTCTCTGCCTCTCTAACCATCTCCCTATCTCTGCGTCTCTAACCATCTCCCTATCTCTGCGTCTCTAACCATCTTCCTATCTCTGCGTCTCTAACCATCTCCCTATCTCTGCGTCTCTAACCATCTACCTATCTCTGCGTCTCTAACCATCTCCCTATCTCTGCGTCTCTAACCATCTCCCTATCTCTGCGTCTCTAACCACCTTCCTCTCTCCCTCTCTCTCTCACTCACTCACTCACTCTCTCTCTCTCTCTCTCTCTCTCTCTCTCTCTCTCTAACCATCTCTTCCAGTTATGCACGGAGGCAGTGCAGATGAGCCAGCGGATGTCTACCATCAGAGACGGAGTTCTACTCGTCTCCATCTGCGACAATCTCCTTCTAAGGATCGAACTGAAATATCACCCATTCCAGGTGTTTTTTGTTGCAATCTTCTTAATTTTTAATATTTAGGACACTGCTCCGGGGAAGGAATCAAGGCCTGATGGAGATTGTTACCTGAACAGGTCGCTGCGGCAGATGGTTGTCGCCAAGGAGTGCTCCCGCTGGATTAGACCTCAGGTGAATAGCACCCCTCATTTGCATATAGCAACCACAAAAAGTACTTCTAATGTCGGTTTGAGCCCAATCAGGGTCCTCGTTGTCTACTTTTTGACTAATATGAATACTACACACATATTTAAGCCATTTTAGACAGTTTAAATACTAATTAAATTTTTATGAACTTAAATCCAATTCATTTTCATTTTTGTTTCAAAAATTTCAAATTTTGTAGGAAAAAGGAAAAAAAATTGGACTAAAATCTAATTTAGTTTTAAAATTAACGTATTATTTAAAAATTGTATTAAAAGCACATTTCAAATAGTTAAAAAAAATTTAAATTATTTAAAAAATAACAATAGTCTTATAATTTAAAAAACTTTTAAAAATATTAATCTAATTATCGTATTAGTTAATTAATGTTCCTCTGGCATTTTCAAGTTCATATGGATAAAATTAATTTAAATTTTATTTACAGCAAAAGGGCTGTGCAATGTAAAGTTTGAAATGAAATTAGAAAAAATAGAAATATAATATATTTTAAAAAATATAATATATATTTTTTAGATTTTTATAGTAAAAATAATATAAAACTAGTAATTTTGTTAATTAATTTAATGTCCTCTTTTTCAGGTCTTCGTCTCCCTGCCAGTCACCCATCTCAATGAGCCATTGGATATCCGGGGTCCCAAGGCTCTCACTCAGCAAGACGTTAGTTTTATTCTAATTTTCTGGAATTTTGAAGAAAAATACCTGTTTTTGTGTTATTTTTATTCGAATTTTGGCATTACTAAAACTTTTTTTTTCGAATTTTTACATTACTAAAACTATTTTAATAAATTAATATTGTTATTAAAACAAAGATTACAGATCGAGGAGAGGGCCTACCGTCCCCAGCGCACTTTGGAGAAGATGATCGCTGTGTCCGCCCACTATTCCCTCGTCAAAATGACCATAGACACCTTGAAAGAGCTCATTTTGAGTGATCCCGATCCCCAGGTGAGAGATTTCCGAGTAAAGCGGCCTGAGGTCGCCAGAAAAAGCGGAAGGCGGCCTGAGGTTACCAGAAAAAGGGGAAAGCGGCCTGAGGTCGCCAGAAAAAGCAGAAAGCGGCCTGAGGTTGCCAGAAAAAGCAGAAAGCGGCCTTAGGTTGCCAGAAAAAAAGCAGAAAGCGGTCTGAGATTGCCGGAAAAAGCAGAAAGCGGCCTTTGGTTGCCAGAAAAAGCGGAAAACGGCCTGATGTTGCTAGAAAAAGCGGAAGGCGGCCTGAGATTGCCAGAAAAGCGGAAAGCGGCCTTTGGTTGCCAGAAAAAGCGGAAAGCGGCCTGAGGTTGCCTAACAATCCAAAAGCGGCCTAAGGTTTCTAGAAAAAGCGGAAAGCGGATTGAGGTTGCCAGAAAAAGCGGAAGGCGGCCTGATGTTTCCAGAAAAAGCGGAAAGCGGCTTGAGGTTGCCAGAAAAAGCGGAAGGCGGCCTGAGATTGCCAGAAAAAGCGGAAAGCGGACTTAGGTTGCCAGAATCCAAAGAAACTTGTTTTTAGAAGGCCGGGCTGTTTTCGGCCCGGCCGGTAGGTCAAAAAGGACCCCAACACTTCCTCCCTCGTAGAATAACTGCGTTCAGGTGCACTACCGTTTCCTCCGCTGCACTCCCACCCACACCCAGATTATGGTCACCATGACCAACAGGAACTTTGACTACATCATCAACAAGTGAGCCAATTTATAAGTTTAAAAAATGAATTTTAAGACTTTATTTTCCATTTCAAGTGTAAAAATCCATATTTAAAATAACTTTTTTTTAGTTTAAAGCGGTTAAAAATACAGTTTTCAAACTAACAAAACTTATTTCCATTCAGGACCCCCTTCTACATCCGAATCTCCCCGAAGAACATTGCGGTTATGACGAAGGAAGGACATACCATCGAATGCCATCGCGATAGGAAACAGCTCCTGTGGACCTTCAAACACATGGTTTGGTTTGAATATAGGAATTCGAAGAATACGGATTTTCAGTTGGTCAACTTTGCCGTGAGCGCTGTTTTTGGACTGGCCAGGGCTTGGTGGTGGTATCAGGTTTGTCCGTTTATTGGATTTATGAAAAATCGAATCTTTTTGTTTAAATTCTAATTAATCCATTTAATTATAAATAAATTCACAGCGATAATTGCCAAAATTCCCGTTTTTAACGGTTTTAAATTTTTTAAACTCGTTTTTAAGCATTGTAAAATTCAGATGCTTCATCACAACAAAAATAATAAAATAAAAGTCTTATTTGAGCAAAATTTAAAAAATAAAATAAAATAAGCTAACATAATTAAAACGAAAAAAAATTACTTTTTTACTTTTAGACCGTACTAAAAAACCGTGGTGCTTTTAGTTATTAACCAAGGTTAAAATCTTATTTTTGAAAAGATTAGATAAAATATCCATAATTATGGGTTTATTAAAATTTTTACAACAACAAAAAAAACAAATGGCTAAATGGCCGATTTTTCTTTTCTTCTTGATTCTTGGATTTTTGAGAAATCGGATTTAAATCTATGATGCTAATTACTGTGTCCGGCGGGACTACCCTTCCCGAGGCCGCCGATCTCGTGGATAATTACTGAAGAATTCAGTGAAACTGAAATCCTTAAAATCTACTTTAACGAAGATTTGCGGACAATTTATTTTGACCACTGTTTGACACAATCCGGTCTCATTGGAAAATAGCACCCCAAATTTGCATATAGCACCCCAAAAATCACGGTTTTGCGTCGTTTTAAGCCCTATAGCACCTCCCAAGGCGGTTTCGAACCGTACTTGTCAAACATTGATTTTGACCCTCCCCATGTCTCTGGAGAGTTCTCTAAGAATGTTGTCATATTATTCCCTTATGTAATTGGTGTTATTTTTATATTTTTGTGTATAAAGGAACCGCGGCCACCAATCTGATACGGGTGTGAAACTCGCGGCGCTACCTCGTCAGACAACCAGAGTTTTCTGCGTCTTTTCAGGCGGGAACATTGAAAATTCAAAAGTGACGAAAAAATCGATAAACCAATGGATTGGACCGCGTAAACACCGTGCACGTAGTTCGTTAAAATGCCGGTTATCCACAGGTGCCGCCTGGAATGGCCAAAAATGGCATTTCAGAGGCAGATTTCTCCAAAACGACGCATTTAAACCCAAAATTGTTATATATTTTTTTGAATAACTTTTAAAGCTCTTTCATTTGAGATAAATTCATAAATGGTCCCTTTAATTTCCATTTTTAGATGTTGCACGCGAATATGAACGCTCTGGACAAGGACGGAAACCCCGCCCCGTCGCTATACATGGTCAACGAGTCCTCCACCAGGTACCCCTTTTTTCTATAAATCTATGTTTTCTTCAGAATGGTGTTCATTCAATTCGCTCTCGACGCCCCTCCCGTTATCAAAGTCAAGAAAATAGTGCCTCCGGTGAGTTAAAGCCAAAAAGCGGCTTTTGATTGCCAAAAACAGGTCAAGCGGCCTTTGGTTGCCAAAAGCGGCTTTAAATTGCCAAAAAGGCACAGTTTTTATATACTAAACGTAAAAATTTCAGGATTCTGCTTCGAAGGGCGCCGAGTTCAGGGAGATCAACTACAAGCGGATCCCCGGTTCTACGTTGTGCAAGAAGATCGACAATCTGCTGGCGATGTTCCGCGAGTCGGACACCTGCGCAGGCGCCCTCTGAAGTGTACATTCCCCTCTATTTATTATCACTGTAATTGAACATGTTGTGATCTCTTTCAATAAACCCTTCAAGAGCCCAGTAGTCTAATTATTGGTCAGAGACGCAGAAGACTGGGTTATAGACGCAGAGAAACAAGGTTAGAGACGCAGAGAAACGGTGTTAGAGACGCAGAGAAACAGGGTTAGAGACGCAGGGTCAGAGAAACAAGGTTAGAGACGCAGAGAAGCAGGGTCAGAAACGTAGAGAAGCAGGGTCAGAGACGCAGAGAAACAAGGTTAGAGACGCAGAGAAGCAGGGTTAGAGACGCAGAGAAACAGGGGTAGAGACGCAGAGAAACAAGGTTAGAGACGCAGAGAAACAAGGTCAGAGAAGCAGGGTCAGAGACGCAGAGAAACAGGGTCAGAGACGCAGAGAAACAAGGTTAGAGAAGCAGGGTCAGAGACGCAGAGAAACAGGGTTAGAGACGCAGAGAAACAAGGTCAGAGACGCAGAGAAGCAGGGTAAGAGACGCAGAGAAGCAGGGTAAGAGACGCAGTGAAACAAGGTTAGAGACGCAGAGAAACAAGGTTAGAGAAGCAGGGTTAGAGACGCAGAGAAACAGGGTTAGAGACGCAGAGAAACAAGGTCAGAGACGCAGAGAAGCAGGGTCAGAGACGCAGAGAAACAAGGTTAGAGACGCAGAGAAGCAGGGTTAGAGACGCAGAGAAACAGGGGTAGAGACGCAGAGAAACAAGGTTAGAGACGCAGAGAAACAAGGTCAGAGAAGCAGGGTCAGAGACGCAGAGAAACAGGGTCAGAGACGCAGAGAAACAAGGTTAGAGAAGCAGGGTCAGAGACGCAGAGAAACAGGGTTAGAGACGCAGAGAAACAAGGTCAGAGACGCAGAGAAGCAGGGTCAGAGACGCAGAGAAGCAGGGTAAGAGACGCAGTGAAACAAGGTTAGAGACGCAGAGAAACAAGGTTAGAGAAGCAGGGTTAGAGACGCAGAGAAACAGGGTTAGAGACGCAGAGAAACAAGGTCAGAGACGCAGAGAAGCAGGGTCAGAGACGCAGAAGACTGGGTTAGAGACGCTTTTTACAGAAGAAGACCGTTTTTTACAGAAGAAGACCGCTTTTTACAGAAGAAGACCGTTTTTTTTTTAAATGAAGAAGACCGCTTTTTACAAAAGAAAGACCGCTTTTTACAGAAGAAGACCGCTTTTTACAGACGATGACCGCTGTTGACAACCTTTTTATACTCGTTTAGTTTTAAAAAAAAGGTTGTAAACAGCGGGCAAACGAGCTGTTCCCTTTCTATAACGAACGCCGTTCCACGGTTGAACTTCCACCAACAGCTGTCTTCCCATTGCCGCACGGTTATTTTCCGCCTTGACGGATTTTCCGTGCGGGACCCGCCTCTTTCCAAAGAAATTGCCGCCGCCCCGAGGCACGTGTACCGACTGGTCCAGCCGGCGCCTGCTTTGTTTTCTTTTGTTTTCTTTTATTTTTTATTCACTTTAAAACATTTAAGTACATTAAAATTAATAAAAATGTAATTTCAGGGCCGGGATTATTCCAGAAATGTTCATATTAGTCCTATTTTCCGTTTTAATAGCGACGTTTTTAATCTTCATTCGGATAAGGAGGTGGGATTTTGTTTATTGTTTCTTTCTTTTCTAATAAAACTGGATTGTAAAAATCAATATTTATTTATTCATTAAATGTTGCTTAATTTAATAACATTTTAAACTTTTTAAAATTTTAGCTGTTGCTCCGAATTTATCCGCATTTTGCGGTTGAAATAACTTTAAATTGAGTATTTTTGGTTTTTTTTTGTTAATTGAAAACTAAAACTCCTATTTTCAACTTTTTAACAGTTGTTTTTTACTTCTTAAATAATCAAAATATGGTTTTTAAGGTAGCTTTTACTTATTTTAAGTGGAAAAACTAGTTCCACTTTGCTGGCTTAATTATCCAACATTCTAAATGCTTTTTTGTTTGTTTTAAAGTTTTAATTAGATATTTTAAGTTTGTTTTACAGTTATTTAAGTTATTTTTACTTTAAATAGTCAAAGTTTCGATTTTAAGGTAGTTTTACCTTATTTTTCGTGGAAAAATCTACCTTCCCTTTGATCGCTTAATTGTTCAATATTCTAATTGTTTTGTTTTTTTAAACTTATAAATGCCTTTTTTCAGTTAAATAAGTAATAAAATATGTATTTTTGTTAGAAACAAGGCTTTGATTTGACCAATTATCTTTTCGTTACGTAGTTGTACTTTTCACGTGAAGGAGGCGCATTGTTTTCCCAGTCAATTTACCGATAAAACGACCAGGGTTCGATCCCAGTCAGTGCTTTTCTTTTAAATTTAGTTTTAAATCTACTTTAATGTATTTTATTCTCTAAATTAATTTGTTTAAATATATTTATCTCAGAAAACTGGGTAAAACGACCAGGGTTCGATTTTAAATAATTTTTAAATTTTTAAATAACTTATTTATATAAATATATTTAATAAATATACTTTATTTCAGAAAACCGGGTACGGTAGCCTTCTTCCACCCGTACTGCAATGCCGGAGGTGGCGGAGAGCGAGTCCTTTGGTGTGCCATTCGGGCCATGCAGGAGAGGTTAGTTTTTAGTTTTATTTTTAAATTATTTGAATAGTTTCTAAAATTGTAAAAATTTAATTTATACATTTTAATTATAATTTTAAAAAATATAATTGTAATTTTCAGATGGCCAGACCACAAATACGTGGTGTTTTCGGGAGACACGACCGCCTCGAAGGAGCAGATTCTTCTGAAGGCCAAGCAGCGCTTCGGCATTGAAGTGGACCCAGCCAACGTCGATTTCATCTTCCTCAAGTGGGTTATTTGGGGAAAAGCGGCCGGAGGTTGGCAGGGAAATGCGGAAGCGGCCTGAGGTCGCCAGAAAAAGCGGAAAGCGGCCTGAGGTTGCCAGAAAAAGCGGAAAGCGGCATGAGGTTGCCAGAAAAAGCGGAAAGCGGCCTGAGGTTGCTAGAAAAAGCGGAAAGCGGCCTGAGGTCTCCAGAATTAGCATAAAGCGCCTCAAACTTCACTTTTTAGGTACCGTCGTGTTGTGGAAGCCGACCTCTACCCTCGTCTTACTTTGGTCCTTCAGACCATCGGCGGCTTCTTCTTAGGAGCCGAGGCCTTGATGAGGCTCAATCCAGAGGTTAGTTTTAAATCTGATCATTGGATAATCCAATTTGGATTCTAATGTATTAAAGTAATTAAACAGCGTATTTATTTATTTTAAAACATTTTTAAAGGTTTTCATCGACAGTATGGGCTATCCGCTGACTCTGCCGCTCTTCAAATGGATCGCCGGCAGTCGTGTCGCCGCATACGTGCACTACCCCACCATTTCTTGTGGTCAGTTTTATTTTAGCCAAAATCTTTTTTTTTAATTTTTAAAAATCTATTTATCTATTTATCATATTAGCCTATTAAAATTAGAAAGACTATTAAAATTAACTATTAAAAAATGGCATTTTAAAAATTAAATGCACCAATTTCTAAAATGTTTTAATGTGTATTTTTCAGATATGATCGACCTCGTGGAGCGCAGGGAGTCCACCTACAACAATTCCGACACAATCGCCCAGTCAGGGCTTCTTAGCCAATTGAAATTGTGGTATTACAGTGAGTATATTGATTTTTTAAAATTTTAAAATTTCTACTGTTGGATTTTTAATTGGATTTTTATTAATTTTTATTGTAAAAATAACTTGAATTGAATTTTTAATTTTCTTGGCCAATTTTGCTTTCCATAATTTTACATTAATTTAAAAGTTGAATTTAATTTTTACAAATTTAAGTAGAATTTTTAATTTCAATTTAAAAAAAAATTGAATTGTATTTTTAATATTAATTTTTATTAAAAAAATTTATTTTTATAAATTATTTTTAATTATTTTAGAAACCTTTGCTCGAATCTACGGGTTGTGCGGAAGAGCGGCAGATTGTGTGATGGTCAATGGAAGGTAATATTTTCTTTTTTATTTTATTTTCTAGACTACTTCGATCGATTTGGCTCTCGTTGCGTACAATATTTTAAAGCACACACGGTTTTCGAGTACGGTAGTCAATTTCCTATCAATTTTAATTGTTAATCATAAAACTGTCCAAGCGGCTTCTGATTACCAAAAAAGCGGCTTTTAATTTCCAAAAAGCGGATTTTCGCCTTCGAAAATTCACCGCCATTGCGTACAACATTTTCTATCACGCCTTGTTCTAGAGTACGGTAGCCGATTCCGATCGATTTTGGGGTAATTTCGTCTTGTTTTATAAGTTTTTTTTTAATTGAGCTTAATTTGTTTTATTCTTAATTTATACGAATTCAAGAAAACAAGACGTTAATCGAAAATTAATCCTAATCCTATTGGGAATACTGTAATCGAAAATAATACGTGGGTATGAAAGTGTTGTAAGCAGTGGAAGCATTAAAGGGACCGACCTTTTTGACTTTATCTCATATTAAAATGATTGAAAAGTTATTTTAGAAAATATTTAACAGTTTGCGGTTTAAAGCGTCGTTTTGGAGAAATCTGCATCTGAAATGCCATTTTTGGCCATTCCAGGCAGGCACCTGTGGATAACCGGCATTTTAACGAACTACGTGCACGGTGTTTACGCGGTCAAATCCGTTGGTTTATCGATTTTTGGTGTCACTTTTGAATTTTCAATGTTCCCGCCTGAAAAGACGCAGAAAACTCTGGTTGTCTGACATGGTAGCGCCGCGAGTTTCACACCCGTACGAGATAGGCGGCCAATAGGCAAAACAAGTCGAAGGCAAATTGGTTTTTAAAACTTTAAATTATAATTTCAGCTGGACGAAGGGCCACATTTCTAAGATTTGGGGTCGCCAGGACCTCCGTCTCCTCTTCCCTCCCTGTGACGTCACCGCCTTCCTCAATCTCGACCAGGTGGCCGAGGAAATGTGGGTGGTCGTTTGCTTTATTCTCCAAATTGCTCGCTGTATTCTAATTGCCGATCTGGGGTGATTCCAGTTTTTATGCAGACCTCAATTAGGCGCTGGCCACGGGGGCGTATTCCCCCCGGATTTTCCGACGGGGCACTTGTCAACACAATTGTGTTTCAGTTTTGCCGACGACGGAATTCTTCGGTTGCTCTCTGTCGGGCAGATCCGGCCGGAGAAGAACCACAAACTGCAGCTGGAGA
Organism: Oscheius sp. G VE-2021; assembly: GCA_022343465.1. Lineage (NCBI taxonomy): Eukaryota > Metazoa > Nematoda > Chromadorea > Rhabditida > Rhabditidae > Oscheius > Oscheius sp. G VE-2021. The sequence goes on along the minus strand of JAJQXH010000077.1, from coordinate 202,385 downwards.
TTCTTCAGGAGCTCAATCGACGGCTGGAGGAGGATGAGAGGGGATACAAGGTGAGAGAGACCATAGAAAAAACAAGGCCCTACGGCGGCTCAGGCGGCATATGGTTGCCAGAAAAGCGGCTTCAGTTTCACTGTTTGAGAATCCAGTCTTAGTTGAAAATAGCATCCAAAATTTGCATATAGCACCCCAAAAAAAGCTTTTTAGTGCCTTTTTGTGGCCAATGGTGTATCAAACATTGTTCAGTTTACCAAAAAAGCGGAAACATGCGGCATCTTGTTGCCGAAAAATCGGCCTCTCCAAACAAAGGGGGGGGGGGGGGAAGCGGCCTAGGGTTACCAAAAAAGCGGGAAAAAAGCTGCCTTAGGTTGCCAAAAAGCGACCTTAGGTTGAAAAAAGCGGCCAAAAGAAAAAGGCGGTCTTAGGTTGTGAAAATAGCGGCCTCAGGTTGCCAAAAAGGCAGGAAAAAGCGGCCTCAGGTTGCTAAAAAAAAGCGACCTAAGATTGCCAAATAAAGCGGAAAAGCGGCGGCCTTATCTAAAAACAAGCGCAAAAGCGACGGCCTAAAAAACTTACCAAAAAAGCGGCCTGACGGCCTGAGGTTGCCAAAAAGCGGCGTCCGGTTGGCAAAAAGGCGGGACTAGCGGCTTTTCGTTTCCAAAAAGCTGCCTCAGCTTACCAAAAAATGCGGAAACAAGCGACTTCAGGTTGCCAAAAAAGCGTCTTTAGGTTACAAAAAAAGCGGCCTCAGGTTGCGGCTTTTAATTACCAAAAAAAGCAGGACAAGCGGCCTTTGATTGCCAAAAAGCGGCTTTTAATTTTGCCAAAAACAGGTCAAGCGGATAAGTTTACAACCGATAAAAAAAAGAAACAGCCTCCGAAATACGGAGTCCGAAGATATCTTGGTTCTACCTTCTTTTTGTAAGAAAATTTCCCCATATCCTCTGAAATCTCTCGGAAAACCGCGCTGGAAACATCTGCCAGTCTGCCGCCGTTCTCGTAGATAGCACGATAATCTCGCCCTCGGACTGGTCTTTTCTGTCGTTCAGCCAGCTGTCACCTGCAGACGCCCCATGTACTTTTTCCACCTCTGCCATCCGTGTCTGTCCATCCGCCCAAATTGCTCCCATAAATTACCAACCAAACGACCAAGGTTCGATCCCACTCGGTGCACTTCTTTTTTGCCTACTCTTTGACTAATGTGATTACCAGAAACATAATTAAGGCATTTTAAACAGTTTAAAAATTAATTTAACTGATTTTAAACATATTTAGAGATTTTTATATCTGTCTAGGTTGCCGTGGCTTCATGTTTGTGTCTGTTCCCAGAAATCGTTGGTCGGCATTCGGGTGCGCTTAATTGTGAATGGGGCCCGCGCTCATATTTTCCGGCCTTCTCTCCTTCGGTGTTAATAGACCGCTAATCCACCGCGCATCCGCACAGCCGTTTTTCACGTCTCCCCGGGTAATTGAAGAACCCCCGCTCATTTCCGCCTTCTTGGCAGCCGCTCTCATTAGCCTACGGCGCTGCTTTCATTAACACCCTCAAAGTAGCCTACAGAGCCATAAAGACCGCTTTTTGGCAGCCAAAGGCCGCTTGACCTGCTTTTTTGCCAATTAAAGCCGCTTTTTGGCAACCAAAGGCCGCTTGACCTGCTTTTTTAGAAATTAAAAGCCGCTTTTTGGCAATCAAAAGCTGCTTGACCTGCTTTAAAAAAATAAATTAAAAGCCGCTTTTTGGCAATTATAGGCCGGTTGACCTGCTTTTTTTGGAAATTAAAAGCCGCTTTTGCCAACCAAAGACCGCTTGACCTGCTTTAAAAAAGCCGCTTTTTGGCAACCAAAGGCCGCTTGACATGTTTTTTTTAAGAAATTAAAAGCCGCTTTCGGCAACCTAAGGCCGCTTTTCCTGCTTTTTGGCAACCAAAGGCCGCATGGCCTGCTTTTTTAGAAATTAAAAGCCGCTTTTTGGCGACCATAGGCCGCTTGACCTGTTTTGTCGATTAAAGCCGCTTGACCTGATTTTTAGAATTCAAAGCCGCTTTTTGGCAACCAAAGGCCGCTTGACCTTCTTTTGGCGAATAAATGCCTCTTTTTTCTAATTAAATGGTCATGATTAGAATATTTCTAGGCGGAGTTCACCATCGCCGGTGGTTGTCGGAACAAGGAGGACCAGGAACGCGTGGATTCCCTGCAGAAGTTGGCCCACAAACTGGGTGTGGAGGATTCGCTGAAATGGAAGCTGAATGTGCCCTACGACGACCTCCTGCAGCTCCTTTCGGTTAGTTTCAATTTTTTTTAAATGCGTAAAAATGCTGTTTTAAATTATCTAGAACCAAATTAGCATATTGCACCCAAAAAATACCGTTTAGTAACAATTTCCGATAAAATTTTTGTTACAGCTATAACTTACTTTAGAATCAATATTTTTTTAAATTTTCAGAACGGAATATGAAAGAAAATCTAATTTAGCGTGTTGAAAAAAATAAAACAATATTTTAAAAAATTAAAGTATTTTTTTTGTTAATTTTTTTTCAAAAATGAAAATGCCAATTTTTTTAAACCAACCAAAAACTTATGAAAATGAAATATCATAATTTTTTTTTAATTTTTAACTTTTTTTTATGGACCGCTAAACCAGGATAGAGCCGAAAGAGGTTGAAAATAGCGAGCGTTTCAAATTTGGCCACCTCTTCAGGCCGAAATTCATTTTCCTCTTGATTTTCACCAGCTCGTCTGATATTACGCCCGAAATTCTAATTTTTTTTACAAGAATTCTATTTTTTTCGAGGGAGATATTTGGTCCCCAAGCTATGGCGATAACTATACTCCCACCTGTTCCTTCTAAAATGCAGTGACGCTCCTGCTATTTTATCGAGCGCTGAGTGTATTTTCGTGCCGCCTTCTGCGCCCCCGAGAGATGTAATTACTCGTCTCACCAACTTTAGAACTTTAGAATCCAAAAAGAATAAAAAATAGCCTCATCAGCCCAACGATCTTTTTTTGTTGTTGATGAAAATGAAGAAAAAATGTCTTTATTTTTAGCCCAAGTACTTTGTTTTGTCCAATCCTTCGTCATAGCTACATTTCTATTTCTATTCTTAGCCCCGTTTATGATTTCCTTCTGTTTTCTCCACTTTTTTGCCTAGGCGATTGTTTTCTTCCAAAATGTTAAATGCTTCAGTTTCGTTGCCGTATTCTAATCCCAGGGTACAACCTTTTTAAAGGTTTTTAACCATGCGGAGCATACCCTAAATTGGGGTGTCGGGAAAGTCCGAGGCGCAAGCTCCCACCACGTATTTCACTCAAAATTTTGGGGCGCAACCTCCCTTGTTTTAATAAATGAGATGGGTTTTCTGTGATAAGTGAGGTACCCCAAGCGCACCCTCCCACGGATCCATGACCCCCTATATGTCAGAAAACCACATTTCGGTGGCGCAACGTCCACCGTTTCCCGACCCTAATTTGTGGTATGATGCGGAGAAAGCGGCCTGAGGTTGCCAGAAAAAAACGGCCTGAGGTCGCCAGAAAAAGCAGAAGCGGCCTGAGGTTGCCAAAAAAGCGGAAGCGGCCTAAGGTCGCCAGAAAAAAGCAGGAAGCGGCCTGAGGTCGCCAGAAAAAGCGGAAGCGGCCTGAAAATGCCGGTTCCCTATTATGATTCAGTTTATTGTGCGGATTGTTTTCCTTCAAAACACTAAATGCTTGTTTTTCGCCGCTTTTTCTTAATTTAAAGGTACAAGCTTCCTTCTCCTCAATTTCTGTGTTTTTGCCGGAACTAGAAATAAGTTTAAAAAATAAAAATAATAAATTTTGATTAAATAATGGTTAATTAATTTATTAACTTATTTCCTTCCTTCGGAACTATGTCATCCAGAACTACTAGAAGTTATAATTAATTAATAATATTTTTTTAATAATAATAATAATTAATATTTTTAATTAAATGTTTTAATTTAAAAAATTATAAAAATACAATTAATTAATTAATCCTTTCAGGAGTCGCTGATCTCTGTGCATACGATGTGGAACGAGCACTTTGGCATTTCGGTTGTGGATGGAATGGCGGCCGGAACGATTATGCTTGCGCACAATTCAGGTACGTCCATCAGCCCGGAGTGACGGGAGGAGTTAATTTGTACGCGGAATTTGGGGAATGAATGGAGAAGGAGAAACTTAAAGAGGGTCAGGGAGACGGAAAAAATTAAAGAAAAGAAGAAAGAGACTGACTTGAAGCTACCCGTTTTCCCTCAAAATTGACACCCTCATTTGCATATTGCACCCAAAATTAGTTCTTTTTACCAAATTGGTGTCACACTTCATTAAATTAGAAAAGGCACAAGACAAGCAGCCTATGGTAGCCAAAAGCGGCATTAAATTTTTTTTTAAAACGCATGAGAGATGGCCTATGATTGCCAAAAAGCGGCTTTAAATTATAAAAAGCGCAGGAATTGCGGCCTATGGTTGCCAAAAAGCGGCTTTAAATTAGAAAAAGCGCAGGACAAGCGGCCTATGGTTGCCAAAAGCGGCTTTAAATTAGAAAAAGCGCAGTACTAGCGGCGATTTCTGTTTGCGGCGGGTGTACCCTTTCCGCGGCCGCCGATCTCGTACGGGTGTGAAACTCGCGGCGCAACCATGTCAGACAACCAGAATTTTCTGCGTCTTTTCAGGCGGGAACTTTGAAAATTCAAAAGTGACGATCGAAAATCGATAAACCGATTGATTGGATCGCGTAAACACCGTGCACGTAGTTCGTTAAAATGCCGGTTATCCACAGGTGCCGCCTGGAATGGCCAAAAATGGCATTTCGGATGCAGATTTCTCCAAAACGACGCATTTAAACACGAAATTGTTTTATATTTTCTTGAATAACTTTTTATTCTCTTTTTACAAGCTCTTTAATTTGAGATAAAGTAAAAAGGTCCCTGATTGTCCCTTTAAGATACTCTTAATTGACGTTTCCTTGACAAGAAAGGCATTCGTAAAATAAAGATACCACTGCCTCCTTATCTCGCCGTCCTTTGTCCTCCCTCTCTCCACAAGGAGACTAATTCATCAGACTACAGCCTCTCCCTCTAATTCCTACCTGCCCTTTTTGCGTGGGCGCCTCCGTCACTGCGTTCCCTGCTTGTTTTGATAACCGCCGCCTGCGTCAATGACTGAACCACGCGGAAAGCCAATTATCCTACCTCTGACGACGTGTAATTTTCATTTTCTCGGAGGAACTTCCCACTTACCTCCCGAAAAAATAAACATCATCTTGTTATTCCATCCGGTTTCACTATAAATACGGGGAAGTTTTGTTTTCGAAATTCATTTTCCGTTTTCCTTTGTTTTGATAACAAAAGTAGTTCTGCTTTAAATTCACAAAAAAGCGGCCTTTAATTTTTCAAAAAAAGTCAAGCCATCTTTGGTTGCAAAAAGCGGCTTTTAATTGCCAAAAGGCGGAACAGGCGGCCTATGGCTTCCAGAAAGCCGCTTTTAATTGCAAAAAAAGCTGATTATTATTGATTAAAAAACATTTCAAGCGGCCTTTGATTGCCAAGAAGCGGCTCTTAATTGCTAAAAAGCGGATTTTAATTGCAAAAAAAAAGCTGGCAAAGCGACCTTTGGTTGCCAAAAAGCAGCTTTTCTTTTAAAAAGCAGGTTAAGCGCCCTTTGGTTGCCAAAAGTGGCTATTAATTCACAAAAAGCTGGTCAAGTGGCTTTTATTTTCCAAAAAGCAGGTTAAGCGCCCTTTGGTTGTCAAAAAGCGGCTTTTGATTTCAAAAAAAGCAGATCAAGCGGCCTTTGGTTGCTAACAAGCGGCTCTGAATTTAAAAAAGCAGGTGGCTGCCAAATAGCGGCTAATATAAAAAGCGGCTTTTAATTGCTAAAAAGCGGCCTATTGTTGCCAAAATCTAATTTTCCATTTTTCAGGAGGACCCCAAATGGATATCGTCGTGGGCCCAAATGAGGAATGCGTCGGCTACTTGGCCAGCACGAGAGATGGTTAGTTTTTTTTCTTTTTTTTAAAATAGTTTTAAAAAATATAAATAATTTTGTTCTTTAGTTTAAATTTAAATTGTAAAGTTTTTTTTCAGAATTCGTGGACGCCATAATGAAGATCGTCGATTTGAAGGCGGTGCAGAGGGACAAAATCCGAAAATCGGCGAGGCTCTCCACGAAACGATTCAGCGAGGAGGAATTCGCCGTTCAGTTGTGCAATGCTGTGGAGAAACTCGTCGGATAGAGGTAAACCCACTTTTTTGAAACTTTTTAAACTAAAAAATGGTGCAATTAATTTTAAACCTGTCTAAAATGCCTTAAATATGATTCTAGTATTCAAATTAGTCAAAGAGTAGACAAAAAGAAGTGCACCGAGTGGGATCGAACCTTGGTGGGACCAATTTGGGTGGACGGACAGAAACGGGCCGGCCAGAATTTCCCAGAAAGCCCATGAGAACCCTGCCTTTTTTGGTTAATCGCTCCACCTCGCTCATCTTTTCTTTTTCAGTTCTTTGGTCACTTGACTCAAGGCAATCGAAATTAGCCTTTTTAGGGCAGCCGAGGGATTTAGAAAAAGAGACGAGACTTTTTTTGGTAGTTTCGTAGGCTCCTTCTCACAAGGCCAATTTCGCAAAGGGGTATTTCATCACATTCAGCCTCGTCCTCAAACTGCCGCTTACGTGGCAGCGACATTAGAATATCGCAATGTTTTCTTAAGAAATTCTTTCAAAACAGCCATTTAAAGCAAGTTTGGAAGCACTTTTACTCACATTTTTCTGCCTCCAACTTTAATTTTATCACTTTTTTTCAATTTTAGAAAGAGAAAATGGACAATCTGGGTTCTCACGGGCCGGGCTTTCTGGGAAATTTTGGTCGGCGCAAGTCTGTCCGTCCACCCAAATTGGTCCCATAATTACCAACCACACGACCAAGGTTCGATCCCACTCGGCGCACTTCACTTCTTTTTGTCTACTCTTTGACTAAAATGATAAATAGAAACATATTCAAGGCATTTTCAACAGCTTAAAAATTAATTGCACCAATTTTATAAATAAAAAAATTAAAAAGTTTTTAATGATATCTTTCCAGCCTCCCCGGTGCCTTCACAAACTCTTAATTTTTTTGTTTTATTTTTTAAAATGTGGTTAAAGGTAGCTTTAGGGACCTTTTTGACTTTATCTCATATTAAAGAGCTTGAAAAGTTTTTTAAAAGAAAAAATGTAACATTTTGTGGTTTAAATGCGTCGTTTTTGGAGAAATCTGCATTTGAAATGCCATTTTTGGCCATTCCAGGCGGCACCTGTGGATAACCGGCATTTTAACGGACTACGTGCACGGTGTTTACGCGTTCAATCCGTAGGTTTATCGATTTTTGGTCGTCACTTTTGAATTTTCAATGTTCCCGCCTGAAAAGACGCAGAAAACTCTGGTTGTCTGACATGGTAGAGCCGCGAGTTTCACACCCGTACGAGATCGGCGGCTAGGACAAGGGTACTCCCGCCGGATACAGTAATTAGCGCCATACGCAAATACAATTTTAAAACGTTGTATTCCAATGTATCTTTTATTTTCAGAATAATCTCCATGTCCGGATCTCCGAAGCCCCACCTCCTGTCCCAATCCTAGGAATCCATAGCCCTCCCCCTGAGGCATTTCCGCCAGTTTTTGCTAGTCCTAGATTGTATTCTTCCTCTTTTTATGGGTCCCCGCTAGCGTGTATCGGCCGCCCGCCGGCTTCTGTGATTGCTGGATTGTTATGCCTTCCGGTTGCTAGATTCATTTAATTCATTTAAATTCTTGTTAATAATATATTATTATTTTGTTTGTATTTCTTTTGAATATCGAGAGTTAATTCTCTCTAATACTTGTGCCCTATTTATTGTATTTTATTTGCTCTAAATGCAAATTTAGGCCAGAATGAAGCTCTACTCGATCATGGTGCTGCACAAGGGAGAGGAGGGCACGGTACGTCCCTTCAAGTCCGCCTTCGACCTCGGATCCTTCGGCTTCTTCCAGCGAGGATCCGTCCAGGTTCGTGTTTTTTTTAAAAATCAAAAGCCGCTTTTTTGCAACCCTAGGCCGCTTGGCCAGCTTTTTGTGAATAAAAACTGCTTTTGGCAACCAAAGGCCGCTTGACCTGCTTTTTGGCGGTTAAAAGCCACTTTTGGCAACAATAGGCCGCTTTACCTGCTTTTTGGCAGTTAAAGCCGCTTTTTTGGCAACCAAACCGCTTCGCCTACTTTTGGCAGTTAAAGCCGCTTTTGGGCAACCAAAGGCCGCTTGAGCTTCTTTTGTCAATAAAGCCGCCTGACCTGCTTTTCGGCATTAAAAGCCGCTTTTTGGCATCCAATGGCCGCTCAATCTGATTTTGACAAATAAATGCCGCTTCGGCAACCAAAGGCCGCTTGAGCTGCTTTTTTTTAAGAATTAAAAGCCGCTTTTTGGCATCCAAAGGCCGCTTAACTGCTTTTTGCCAATTAAAACCGCTTTTGGCAGCCATAGGCCGCAAGCTTATTAATATTATTTTCAGGAGTTCATGCAGTTCACGGGAAAGCTGCTGGTCGAGCGATCTGGAATGGGACAGCGCAGCACCGTTCAGGAGAATGAGTACTACTGCCACTGCTACGTCCGCGCCGACGGCCTCTCGGGCGTCTGCGTCACCGACGCAGAGTACCAGGTAAATCAAAGGACCAAATACCGTTCTAGGGGAAAGATATTACATCGAGCGTGATTTGCATAGTGCGATGAGAAAGGGAACTGTCTCACAAAAATGGAATAACGGGTCAAATAAGACTTGAAATGCTCGAATGTTGGGAAATCACTCATTAATTAATTGGATTATGACAGCCGCTGGTCTCGGTGGTCATAGTCACGGTCCAATGGCGCTAAAACGAAGGGAAATCGAAAAACACTAGGTTTGGGTTAATTGGGGGATTTTGATTTTTTCTGTTGATTGAAAGGTGATTATAAGCAAAAGTCGAGTAAATATAATAGAAACATCTAAAAAAAAATTAAAAGGATTAATGGTTCCATTGAATTGCTTCTTTATTCCTGTTAAGAAAAAAACAAAGGTATTACAATTTTAATAAGATAAAAATTTAAATAAGATAAACTAATGGGTGAACTTCTCATGATTTTGTGCAAGCTTTGAGGCGTAGTCTAAAGGAAAAAAAAGAATTTCTCTATCTAAAATCGGGGAAAATTCACGGATGTACATTCGAGATTTGGAAGCTCGGCAAAAATCGCTCTTTCTTTAATAATTTTAAAAAAAAGTTTTTTGATTGTGGAAATGAACTTTTTTGTGTTCTTTGTAAACTAAATTATGAAAATTAGATGTGCTATAAATCGATGTTTGACGGTTCGAAACTTCCGTGTAATGTGGTTTTTTATATCAAAATTACCACTGCCTGATACGATCCAGTCTCATTTGAAAATAGCACCCCACATCTGCATATAGCACTCTGAAACGAACTTTTAAGCGTCATTTAAGCCGAGTAGCACCTTCCATGACATTTTCAAACCGTACATTGTAAATATTGAAAATGACAGTAAAAAGTACAGTTTTTTTTGGTGCTACATGCAAATGAGGGTGATATGTTGAAATTAGACCGAAAATTAGAATCGTGTCAAACATTACTAAAAAATGCTTTGCTCATTTTTATGTTCTGAAAATTAGATTTCAATTTTTTTTAAATTGTAAAGCCGTGACCGGAAATTTCTTGAATTTCCAGTTAATCGTCAAAATTAAAGTTTTAAAATTATAGTTATATAGTTTTCAAATTATTACCCTGTTTTCAGGCTCGTGTGGCGATGTCCATGATGACCCGGGTCCTGGACGACTTCGCCTCCAAGGTCCACCCCGTCCAGTGGGCTCAGATCAAGACTGAAGCCGACTGCGCCTACAACGGCCTCCCCGCTCTGCTGGCCAAGTGGCAGAATCCTCGCGAGGCCGACCCCATGACCCGTGTCCAGGTGAGAATTTGAATTTTGAAAAATGAAGAAAAAATAGTTTTCTTATGAAAAAAATTAGGAAAATAGCATAAATTTCATAAAAATTATTTTTCAGGAAGAGGTGGAGGAGACGAAGATCGTGATGCACAACACCATCCAGTCTGTTCTGGATCGAGGAGAGAAGCTGGACGATCTGGTGAAGAAAAGTGAGACCCTGTCCGACCAGTCGAAGATGTTCTACACTTCGGCCAGGAAGATGAACAAATGCTGCAACTACGTTTAGACAAGTCCAAAACTCTCTCTCTCCCGCAATGCCAAGTGACGTTCCCCTTTCCTCTTCATATCCAAGAGAGATTTTTCGTTTTTCTCCCCGACATTCCCTTTCTGGGTGATGTTGGGCCTCCCCAGAATTGCTAGCAGGCCCCAACGCACCCCCGATTCGACCCTCTCCCCCTTAAAATATAGCCGTTTTTTCTTCGAAACTGACTGTACATAGCAAGGGATGAAAATGACTTTTCCATCTGTATCACCACTTTGCTTACTATTCTACGTCGCCCGAATAAATTTAAGTGTGAAATTTTAAATCGAAAATTGGATTATCAACCGTGGAGTCGGATTGCATGTACTACGTGAAAGAAGGTGATCGGAGACTGGGAACTGCAAAAATGCCCCGATTTCAGGAATAATTTTTAGCGCGAGGGCACACCCATCCAGCCACTGACCTCGAGACAGCAACAGAAGCCGTCCAGAAGGTTTTTCAAATCCAACCCAACAGGAAGAACCGCTGATCAGTAAGGGGTGACTCAGTACCGACCGCTTTCCCGGAAATAAACGACCCAGTACTTGTTTTGACCACTTTTCAATAGAAAATTTTCTTTGGGGAAAATTGGAAAAATTAAAAAAATAACTTTTCCAATTTTGTTGGATCCCGCCATTTTTGATTCAATGTTTGACAAGTACAGTTCGAAACCGCCTTGGGAGGTGCTATAGGGCTTAAAACGACGCAAAACGGTGTTTTTTGGGGTGCTATATGCAAATTTGGGGTGCTATTTTCCATTGAAACCGGATAGTGTCAAACAGTGTTTTGATTTGGATTGGACTCGCTCCGATCCATAATCACACTTTTAAAACGTGGCCAAAACAAGGACCGGGTTGTATATTTGTCAAAAGCGGACCGGCCCTTTGCCACCCCTGATTTGGAGCAATCAACCAGGATAGAACTCCCTTTTTTACCCTCAAAAATTTTCGTTTAGGTACCGAGAAGCAGCTTTCGGGAGCCTGGACACCGTGAGAGGTTTGAAACACGTGCGAGGCTAAAAACGGGACCCACGAACATCAGGCGGTTGCCACGGGCTGCCGCAGCAGGGTTACCTTCCACCCTACGACACGTAACCTTCCGTAGGGTGTGCTTTCAACCCTAATACACGTAGTCCTTCCTTCGGCCCTTCGAATAAACTTACTTTCAATTTCGTGATTTTACTGTGATCTAACCGTTTTGTCGGTTTTGTATCTCCACCATTTGTTCATTCTTGCTCGTTTCTCATTCAATTTACGCATTTTTACTGACTTTTTGCTTTTGCCTGGATGTCTTTGAACTTTTATTCATTTACTTTTTATTTAATTACTTTAAATTTAAATTAAACATTTTAACACCATTCAGTCACTATTTGACTGCTTTCAACAACTAATCGTTATGTTTTGCTTCTCATTTAATTAACGCATTTTTTAAATTTTTACTGTTTCGTTGTTTGCCTGCCTTCTCAGCTTTTCTGGGTATAATGGGTTCCGCAGCGATAGTCCTTCGCATCAGCAAAGGGCTACCGTATCATTATTTGGGCGCTGCCTGTTATCATTGACTAGTTATTCAAAACGCTCATTTATGTGCTCTTTTTCTAAATTATTACGAAATATTTTGATGTTTTATTACAGGAACAATTTATTTAGTTTTCTTTGTGAAAAATGTCGCAAAATCAATATTATTTCAACTCTTCGTGCAATTCTTTTTTATTTTTTTTATTATGCTTCTATTAATTAATTTATATCGAATTTCAGTTAACTTACGATGTCCAAGGTGTCGTCGGATAGTGAGGATGATCTGCCTCTCAGTTCTCTGAAGACTAAGAAGAGGTACATATGTTCTGTTTTATCTAATTGTTTTCTTTTAGGAAGCCCGTGAAGGAGCCATCCAGCGACTCCAGTGAATCCGAGCAGTGAGTTTCATTTAATCTGTGTGTGTGTGTGTGTGTGTGTTGTCAGTTAGCCTAACCTTTTGTCCACGTGTGATATGCAGACTATTGCTTTCTAGTATGCATGTCCCACGTCATTGAAGGAAACCGCCTACATGTGGGCGTTGCCCGCTGGTGCTTAACACTTGGCGTAACTGCTTTTATGTACTTGTAGCCGCCTGTGCTTGCAGGCGCCTGATCCAGCTTCTTTTGCGCAGTAGGGGATTGAACTTCTTTATGCAGAACATATATGTAAAGTCAAAACAACGGGGTGGGTGAAATAAAGTATCATATAGTACCCCCCAGGTGGAAAGACAAAATAAAGAAAGGAAGACACAGCGCAACTTGAAATGTGAACGGGTTGGAGAAAACACCGTTGAGAGGGTCGAGAAATAGTTTGTGCAGAAATAAGAACTAAATGGCTGTTGAGGAGGAAAGCGTTTTGCATGGTGGAGAACACGCCCTGAACATTATATTCTATGTTATCTGAATAGGTCAACTATGCAGCGCCAAGATTTTCCTGTCGTGTGCTTCTTGAAGGAAAAACCGAACGTGCGCTGGAGAGACATGAATTAGTTTCTCCAGCCCACGTTCGGTTTTTCTCTTCTCTGCCGCTTCGGTCCGCGTGGGTGCCACCCGGTGAGTGCTCTCGCCTATCTACGGCCCTCCATCTCTGCCATGCTTTCACACCACAAGTTTTTTGTTGTTGCTTGAAACACTCCGTCACAGCGTCCTTCAGTTTGGCGCGGTTAATGTCCTGAACGAAATCCTTTTTAATTCTGGATAATTATGGGCAAAGATATTTTATGTAAATTGCACGTACACTATTCTCAGCTTTTTCGTGGTACACTTTTTATACGAATACAACGTCACGAAGTATTTCTTGAAGGCGCCTCGTCAGTTCTTCAATCTACTTTTGTACGCTACTGCAAATTTAACATTTCAACAGTCAAAGTATAAATCAACAGTATCGATACATTAATTCTGGTCATGAGATATCATACTTTCTTGTCCACTCGTGCCAACGTAGGTCCAAGTCGTCACTGCAATCGTGTCCTCCAACTCCTCTTCACAGTGAGCTTATTATCGTTATCGGTACCATCCAGTCAATATCTTCGGCCATTTGATGTTGTCCATCGTCGCTACCATCCGTAGTCCTGTCGGTCCTTTACTTTCGATGTTCAGCATCCGATCCAGCACATTTCTTGCTATCATCTCTCGTTCCATCCACAGTGCTCAAATGCAACTTTCGTTCTCTCATTACCACTCAGACTCTAGATTCTAATTTCATACAACATCGATGGGATGACACATCACACGAACAACTTCATTTTTTCTGTCCTCGCATTTCATCGATTGTTCCAGGTAGAACAAATGCTGGAGGAACTCCACCGCCTGCCTTTTCAGACAGCCCCTGCCGTGTTCGTCATCGCTGTCTTCGTTCTCAAGATCTGTAGACCAATGTGTTCTGTTTTATTCATCCAACGCTGTTAGCGTCTGCCTCGTTTGACCAACAACTCGTCGTCAACGTGTTATCAGGTGTCCCAAATACCCTCCCAATAAAGATCTCGAAGATCTCTTCTAACACTACGTTGATTAAAAGAGAAGACAGCACACATCCTGCACTTCCCGGTAGATATCCACGTCCACCAATTTATGCTGCATCCGGAACTTGCTCCTAGTCTTGGAATAGATTCTCTGCGGCATCTCGGTGTAGGAAAGCGCTCCGCTTTTGTTGTAGAGTACATTCCACTCCGCCGGCCACTTGATAGTGACACAGACACTGCGACAGCTGGCTGTCTTTACTCGACGGGCTCGTTTTGCCAATCTCATCTGAACTCTGGCTAGAACGACCCGGTTGAAGATTTTGCAATGTGTCCGTTACAACAACAGGGAAGTTAGCTACGTCGGTGAGATCACCGTTCTTTGGAATAAAGGTGTTGACAGAGTCGGCGAACTCTTTTGGGCTGAAATGGCGTGACATGATTTCCGTGATGAGGTTGGAGAAAATTATTGCAGCGAAGTTGTTAACATACCTTCTGGGGAAGGTGGGAGAAGAGACGCCCAGGCCTCAAACAGCTTCCCAGACTCGAAGGTTTACCCGGATAGGCTTCCCGACTATTGCTAGCTGCAGTCACGGAAAGGGGTCAAATTTTGACAGCAACCTGTGCTTTTTGGCAAAGAGGTACCTGGTGGTCTGAACACCCCTCTGCGAGTTGCCGTGCCTCATCGTCAGCTGAAACTTTCATTGCAAGGCCCAGGACCTCAAGGATACTCACATACTGCTGGGCTTGGTTTACTGCTTATTCCATTTCCGCACTTTTTCTCCTTCGTCGTTGTTGTAAACAGAAGCCTTTTTTTTTAAACTTGCGCCGTGGCTGGTGTCTAAAGAGGATGTCCACATTCAGGACGAGACGACAGAGTCTGATCAAATCGAAAGCTGGAGGAGTTGATGGTATGACGTTGTTGCTTAGTCGAACCAAGAACATGTCGTACCGTTTTCATTTCACCCAATCAGACAAAAGCCGCTTTCATTTTTTCCTAGCTCTGCCTGCTGTGACCATTAACACAGCAGAAGTCAATCAACTGCTGTCTTCTCCAGTTACGGATCCCACACCCTTAGATTTCAATAGATGGTTTCTGAGTGTGAGAGCATGGTCCGACACCGGCGTTTCATCTGTGCCGATATAAGGGACAAGGTGCACTGTCATCTGTGCAGATAAAATCTACACAGATGTCAGTGCACCTTGTCCCATTACGTCTGGAGTTCGGCCCCAAGGAATTACCATTTCGTGGAAAACGTCTGATGGTGAGTTGCACCCTCTATAATACCGATAAGAAAATGACATCGATCGTGCTCGTAGGTGCATAGCACTGAACGATTCGTGATTTCGAAAATGTTTTTTTAGCCATTCGCTCCGATGGTACGTGGTCTGGAAAACCTCGTAATCTTTTGGGTTACCCCCAACGCCACGGCTTGTTGATACAACCAACGGTTTTCCACTCCGGTTCTAGATCTCATACCCTTAGATTCGAATAGCTGGCTCCTGGAGCGTGGTCCGACGTCGGTATTAAACTTTAATATAATATAATTTTTTTAAAATGGTAATTCATCGGGGCCAAGCTCCTGACATGCCAGAACAAGGTGCGCTGTCTTCACAGATGACAGTGCACCTTCTTCTGGCATGCCATGAAATTGGTCTCGATGTTTTTTTAAACGGCTCGCCACCATCGTTGAGATCATTGTTATCGGCCGCTTAGCACTGAACGATTCGTAGCCTCAACTTCACTGTCCGGAGTTAACAACATCGGTTGTTGTGTGGTGTAAGCTGCTCGATTTGCGACCAGATTGTTCCAGAACTTCTAAGACTATCTGCTTTTTGGCTTCTTCTTGCAACTGCGATTTGAATTCTTTTTGAACCGCTGAATACTTAATAAATTCTCGTTGTTGGCCGTGAGAATCTCTTCTCATTTTGTCATTTTTATTTCACAATGGAGGACAATTATTTATAGATTATATTTTAACGGCATGAACACATTTTCTGATAAACTGTTTATCCGATTATTAACTGGAGTTCGGCCCCCAGGAACTATGAATTCTTGACAACGGCTTACCGAATTGCACGCTTCTAGGATGCGAAACATAGTCATGGAAATCAATGTCATCGGCTGTGCTCGTAGGTTCCGATTCTGAAGGATTCGTGATTTCGAAGGTTCTGTTGTTGATGTCTTATAACTCGCGTTTAGAAACACTTCTGTAAACATCAGTATAGCTCCTATTTCTGGTCCTTCAGTAAACCCTGTGATAACAGTTTATCCAGAAGTGTGTGTGAGTAGGGGAGTTGTATGTGTGAGAGAGGGAGAGAAAGAACGAAAGAGAGACGTGGTGTTTTGATGTGGCGACCGCTACAGAAACCCTAATACACACTTCTTCCGATTACTAATTGCCTCGTTTAGGGAGTCCGATCCCGATCTCGGCGATGGAAAGTGGGAACTTGAATGCATCGTAGGGCATGAGGTAAACACTTTTAATTATGAAAATAGCCGCTATTCAGAGACGAAAGGGAGTGATCTGGTACAATGTCGTGTGGAAGCTCCAGCCTGGTAAAGTCAAGGACTGGTCTGACAGTGAGGACTGGGTCAGGGAGGACAAGATGGAGGCTGAGGATCTCACGAAGGCTTACTGGAGGCAGAAGAACACCGGCGGAAGGAAGAAGACTCGTAGGGAGAGCAGTAGTTCTGGCGGTGGAAGGCCCGCTTCTCCCAAGAGGAGGAGGTCCAACGACTTGGAAGGTGGGTTTTTGCTTCAGATGGTTGAGTTTAAGACCGTCTCAGTAAAAGCCGAGCGGGTCTATCCTAATAACCATCGTCATGGATTTGGACTAGATCTCTGATTTTGCTCTAAAGTGGTATATAACCTACTTATGACCTAAAAACCTTGTTCTAAAACTTTCAGCTCAATATCCGTTTTAGACCCGGGTTACGGTAGCTCAAAACTTTGCATTAAAATTTTTCAAAAATTTTGAAATTCCAAAGTCATATAATATCAAAATGTGCAGAATAATATAAAGACTACGATGGTTACAATAAAAACCCATTGTTTTCAAAAGTTAAAACAGAAACTTCAAAAAAACTGTTTTGTTGGGGGTTTTGGACATTTCACTATAGAAGACAGGTAAAAGTTAGCGTTTTCATTGAATTCTACATAAAATTGCGCGTCGAAAGGAACCTTCAGATCAAGAATTGACGTTGACTTTTTTGTTGTTAAAAAACCTTTTGAAAGTGAACATTTGGTTAAAAAAAGGAGGAAAAATTTCAACAACAAAAAAAAATCTCCTTTCAATTTTTTGCTTTGTCACTTTTGAAGTTTCTGTTTTCAATTTTGAAAATAATAGCTTTTTTAGTAACCTCGTTGTCTTCCTAATATTCCGCAGCTTTTGATATATAAACATTAAGACCTACCGTAACTCGGGTCAAAAAATGACCCTGAGATGAAATAATGAGCTGAACCTTTCAGAATAAGGTTTTTAGGTCATTTTTAGGTCGATTTTTAGTTTGTTGACCAGGCGGTCACTTTTCTAAGAGAGTGTGTATAAAAGAGGCTGCTTAAGTTTTACTGAGACGAAGTCTTAACCGACAAATTCCAGGTTTCGTGGTCTCTGACGATCAAATCGACCCGCCCAAGAAGGACAAGCGTAAGAAGAAGAAGAAGCGCCGTGCCAAGTCATCCTCGTCTGAATCGGAGGTGGAAGTCTTGGAGATCAGGCCTTCTAAGAAGCCCAAGTTGACCCACGTCAGCCAGGAACCGCGAGATCCGGGTTCTTCTGACTCGTCCATGTCGGACTTCGTCGTGTCTGATACCGAGGAAGGAGTTTTGATCCCTGTGAGGGTTAAGAAGCACAAGACACCGTCTCCGGTCGTCCGTTCCCACGCGAAGAAGCCCACCTGGCAGGTTCGTTTAAAGAAATTTAGACCCAAAAGTTTCCCCAAGACCGTCAGGGACCTTTTTTGACTTTTCTCAAATT
This sequence comes from Oscheius sp. G VE-2021, assembly GCA_022343465.1. Classification (NCBI taxonomy): domain Eukaryota; kingdom Metazoa; phylum Nematoda; class Chromadorea; order Rhabditida; family Rhabditidae; genus Oscheius; species Oscheius sp. G VE-2021. Next base: position 184,702 of record JAJQXH010000077.1, on the reverse strand, counting down.
AAAGAGCTTGAAAAGTTATTGAAGAAAATATATAAATGTTTGGGGTTTAAAGCGTAGTTTTGGAGAAATCTGCATCCGAAATGCCATTTTTGGCCATTCCAGGCGGCATCTGTGGATAACCGGCATTTTAACGAACTACGTGCACGGTGTTTACGCGGTCCAATCCATAGGTTTATCGATTTTTGGTCGTCACTTTTGAATTTTCAATGTTCTCGCCTGAAAAGACGCAGAAAACTGGTTGTCTGACATGGTAGCGCCGCGAGTTTCACACTCGTACGGGATCGGCGGATGGGGCAAGGCCTGCCGCATACAGTAAGCACCTTAAGGCAATATAAGTCGAAAAAAGGTCCCTGACGGTTCCTTTAAGCTTAAAAAAGTTTAAAACGGTATATAACTATTGAGATTTTAGGAGAAGATCCACTTGATGAAGGACAGCTACTTCCTCGATGACGGTGACGAAAGACCCGTGGTTCTGACTGATGACGAGGAGAGAGGCCAGGCCATTCTGGCTGAGGCTGAAATCGACGAGGCTCAGAAGGAGGTGAGGATGGTCGATTTGAATATTGCCCCTTTACCTGTTTTTTTGGCAGGAAAAAGCCGCTTTTGACAATTTAAAGCCGCTTTTTGGCAACCAAAGGCCGCTTGACCTGCTTTTTGGCATGTAAAAGCTGCTTTTTGGCAACAAAATGCGGCTTAAAAACCATATTTTTCAGAAAGAGAGGGCGAAACGCAGCAAGGAGAGAAAGGAAACCTGCAGGAAGTCGCCGCCCAAGCGTCGCCGTGTGATCGACTCCTCTTCCGAGAGTGAGAGTGACGCCACCCCGCCTCCCGCCAGAATCCGCGATCCGAACGTCAAGCAGATCCATGTGGACAAGGAGAAGCTTAGACAACAGGTCACGAAGAGAGCGGTTTGTTTTATTTTATTTTTAAAAATCGTATTACTAATCTTTAGAACACTGACTACGCCAGTTCTTCGAAGAGGGACCGTGGCCTGGTTGATTACGTAGGTTTCTCTCTCTCTCTCTCTCTCTCTCTCTCTCTCTCTCTCTAAATCTCTGTTTCTCTGTCTAAGTCTCTCTTTCTCTGTCTAAATCTCTCTTTCTCAGTCTAAATCTCTCTTTCTCTGTCTAAATCTCTCTCTCTTTCCCTTCTCTCTCTCTTTCTCTGTCTCCCTCTCTCCCCCTAATCCCCCGCCTTTCAGCGTTCTATCGATGGCATAAACTCGAGCAGTTTCGTACAAAACCTGGTCAAGAAGATGCAGGAAAGGGGAAAGAACCCCGGTGTTTACAGGGCCAAAGAGTCCATCGGCGGCGAGGTTTCACTTCTTTTGATTCGCCTTTTTTTTGTTGAAATTGGTGCTATTTGACACCTCAAATGTGTGCTTTTCTGAAAAATCACGCTTAAAAACTGCCTGAAAGCCTTAAATTGCCTGAGAAGAGCCTGAAATATGTGAAACTGTGAAATGCTTCAAATAATTGGAATTGTCCCTTGCCCGATTGTTTTTTATTGTTTTTTTTAAAATTTCAATCGGTAATAGGGTCAGTTTCAGGTGGATAGACAGTGCTCCAAGATTAGGAGGATCTCGCTCTTGAGTGAGAATCCCAGCTGCTCCAAGGACCACATCGACGCCATTCTGGCAGGTTCGTAGAAGCGGCCTGAGGTCGCCAGAAAAAAGCGAAAAGCGGCCTGAGGTCGCCAGAAAAAAGCGGAAAGCGGCCTGAGGTCGCCAGAAAAAGCGGAAAGCGGCCTGAGGTTGCCAGAAAAAGCGGAAGGCGGCATGAGGTTGCCAGAAAATAGCGATCACTCGACAGCTGGAAAAATAACCGAAAACTCAATTTTCGAAGAATTAGGATTTAAAAATACGATATTCTTTTAAATTATTAAATTAAAAACAAATAATTTTTTTTAAAAAAATAATTAGAATTTGCCACTTCTAAAAAGTATGTTTTAAGAATTTTTTTTAAGAAAGTTTTTTTCTTTTTAATTTTAGTTTTTTTAAAGGAATCATTTAAAAAACTAGATTTAAAGGAAACTGAAAAGAGTCTCGACGCGAACACCGCTGGGAAATTCCCAAATTCCTGGGTGGCAAAATTCCCAATTTTTTTAAAAACTTTTTCCCATTTCCTATTTTTTCGTTTTATTAAACTAAATGTTTGATAATTCATTTAAACAAGTTAATGACGCAATTTCCCTTCTGTTTTCTGCAAAAATCGGGCCTGTGGGTATTTTCTTCGTGGGTGGTCGCTGAGACCTCATTTACGAAAATTCCCATTTTTGAAGATATTTATTCAAATTTCTTTGTTTTTTTTTAATTGAATAATCTGTAGAAATTATGCCTATTAATATAAAATTGGTTCTTCTTTTTTTAAAATTTAGAAGCGAAATTTTGTTGTGACGTAACTGACGCAGATTTTTAAATTTAAGTTTATTAAATTTAAATTAATTTAAAAAAAACAATTAAAACAATTTTAAAAATGAGTTAGAAAGTTTTATAATTGGGTCTGCCAGAGGTCTCAAAGCGGCTTTCGAACGATTTCGAATTTGCGTCAATTTTTCGAAAATGCGAATGCCACTGGAAATGTTTCCTCTCACATAAAATCCTACTTTTCCATTAAAAATCAATTATTTTACATTGTTTTTTTTTAATTTTGAATTTTTTAATTTAATTTTTTAATTTTTTAATTTTGTTAAAATCAAACAATTTTTAAACAATTCAATGAAATTTCATTATCAGAATCGGAGAAGCCTGACGCAACCGCTCCCGTTTACAGTCGCAACTCGACCATGGATTCGAATGCGGGTGGGAAATTTTTTTAAAATTTTTAAAATTATTTTAATGTTATTAATATTTAAAATATTTTAATGTTTAATTAAAACTTAAAGACTTTAAAATTTTTTAATTTATTTAAATTAAATTTTTAATTTTGTAAATTTAGTGGATTTCAACAAGAAGAGGGAGAATGTGCAGCTGACGAAGACTAAGAAGAACCCGACTCTTCAGCCCTCTGAACGTCAGGTTAGATTTTTTTTTAATTTAAAAAAAACTAAATTATTTTAACAATTAATTTAGAAAAAGTGTTTAAATCGATTAAAAATCAGTTAAATAAAATATAAATTGAATTAAATCATTATTTTAAGAAGAAGGCGGCCTATTCGAACTCGATCGACACCCTGGACATGATCTATGAGGCCCAGAGGGAGCTCTCCCCAAAGAAGGTAGGATTCTATTGCATTATTCATAAAAGCAAAATTATATTTTATTTTTAAAAATAAATTTTAAACAAGAAAATTGTGATTTTTTTTGTTTCAACCAGTTTTTTCGTGTGAAAATTTCTCTAATTTTAAGAAAAAATATCTTAAAAGTATAAATCAATCTATTTTCAACTTAAAACCTATGGGAACCGTGATGTAATTTATAAAATTATTTTAAATAAAATATTAATAGTTTGTGCTTCTAGACAACTGTTTTATTTAGAAGTCATTATTTAAAATATAATGTAATTTTTTTAAATATAAAAGCCAATTTAAAATTGTGTCAATTTGCGTCATGATTTTTAAAAAAATACCGATGGCCAGATTCAAATGGGGCTGAAGGCGGGAAGTTCCAACCGGACTGCTCCTGCCAGTCGCTTGATGCAAATTACCTGATGAGAAAGCAACATCTGCTTTATCTGTTTATCCAATTATCCAACTAAAAACTTTTTATTTTAATCAATTTTAAATTCTTTGGAAACCTTATTTGTAAAATCTTATTTTTCTTTCTTTTAAAAAAATCGATTAAATACGAAATAAGCCTTAAATGAGGCGTATAATATGGGGTAGGGATAGGTGAATGGCGCTTAATTTTTTTAAAATTTTTTTTTAAAATTTCATGATAATTATTTAAAAATGATGTCAAGTGAGTTTTTTTAGCAATTAAAGGCCGCCTTTTGGCAACCAAAGGTCGCTTTTTGACAGTCGTTGCCAATTGTTTTTATAGAAATTTTAAATTAATTAAAATTAAAATAGGGCATTAAAAACTTTGTCGATTTTGCGTCATGAATTCCGAGGTCAGATTCAAATATCTCTTCACGCGGGAAGTTCCAGCTGGAAAGTCCCAGTGGAGCTGCTCCTGCCAGTCGCTTGATGCAAATGACGTAATTGCGGCATAAACACTTGTTTATCAAATATTATAACTAGATTTTCTATTGCAATAAAGTTCCAGCTGGAAAGTCCCAGTGGAGCTGCTCCTGCCAGTCGCTTGATGCAAATGACGTAATTGCGGCATAAACACTTGTTTATCAAATATTATAACTAGATTTTCTATTGCAATAAAGTTCCAGCTGGAAAGTCCCAGTGGAGCTGCTCCTGCCAGTCGCTTGATGCAAATGACGTAATTGCGGCATAAACACTTGTTTATCAAATATTATAACTAGATTTTCTATTTCAATAATGTTTTAAATACTTAAAAAAGCTAATTTGTCGAATTTTTAAAAAAATATTTATTTTTAAAAAAAACGATACTAAAATTGGGGGGGGGGGGGTACGGATAGGTGGGTAAATGGCGCGTGATGTAATCTGCTGACCCGTGGGAACCGTTGCCCTGGTCACTTCAATCCAGTCATTATCGCACCTCTCCCCTAGACCAGGGTTCGATCCCGACACCTTTTCTTTGCTTAAATTGAATTAAATCGATTTTTTTAAAATTTTAAAACTGTTTAAAATTCATTAAATATGTTTCTAGTATTCATATTAGTCAAAGAGTAGACCAAAAAGAAGTGCACCGAGTCGGATCGAACCTTGGTCGTGTGGTTGGTCATTTAGGTGAAAATTTGGGTGGACTAAAGTCTGGCCCGTGAGAACCCTGTACCGGGCCGGGCTTTCTTGTAAATTTTGTTTCGCCCCTCTACCCAAATTGGTCAAATAAATTGCCAACCACACGACCAATGTTCTATCCTACTCGGTACACTTCTTTCTTGGCTACTCTTTGACTAATATGAATACTAGGGGCATATCTAGGGTATTTTAATCAGTTTTAATATTAATTGCATTAATTTTTAGATTTTAATTTTTTGACCCCAAATTGACTTACATTCAAGAAAACTTTAACTTAAAAATGAATTTAATTATAATTAAATCACAAAATTGTGAATTCAGGTAATTCATCTTCCGATGGAGCCCGTCTACGTGACCGACACCAGCTCGCCGAGGCTGAAGAAGGAGAAGGCTAGGAAGGAGAGGGCCATTGTGGAAGAGAGAAAGAAGCAAGAAGTGGAGGAGGAGCGAGTGGAGCCCGAGCTGCCGAAGAAGAAGCAGAAGGTGGTGGTTGTGGACAGCTCCAGTGAGGAGATGGAAGAGGGAGAGGGAGATGACTTCAACGGAGGATACTTCAACGAGGGAGACGATGATCAGGTGGGCTTTTTTCTTATTTTAAATATTTCAGTCTTTTGTCAAACAATCCAATGTTTTCTAAGGATTTTTGATCATTTTAAATAAATTTCCTAAGACACACCACTCCAAGGAAGAAAGTTAGCGCCAAAAAGTGGTGGGACCGGTTTCGGCCCGTTGAACCCAGGCATAATCACTATGAAAGGAAAACATTGAAGTAATGTGCCTTAGAAAATCTGTTGAAATGACCAAAAATCCATCTAAAACATTGGAGTAGTGCGTCAATTTTTTAATATAATTCTCATAATATAATTTGAATTCCAGGTGTATGAGGGAGGAGAGGTCAAGAGCGAGGACGACGCGGAGGTCATCGAGGAGGTTGGTGGCCCTTTAAATTTCATTTGGATTCAACTAGTCCGCCCGTTGTTTACAGCCTAAGCTGTTGAGCTAGTATGCTGTAAACAGCGTGCAGACTAGTCCAAATCAAATTCAAAGGTTTGAGCTTAAAGCTTGAAAATATTTTTTTTTAATATGAAAATCAAAGGTAATCTGGAATTTTCAGAAGGATGACGAGGAGGAAGATGGCATCCAGGTGGGAACGAGCGGCGACGATGTGGTGCCTCCGCTGGAGTATGCTGAGTACATGGTCAACGGAAAGTTGGAGGTAGGCTCTCTCTCTCTCTCTCTCTCTCTCTCTCTCTCTCTCTCTCTCTCTCTCTCTCTCTCTCTCTCTCTCTCTCTCTCTCTCTCTCTCTCTCTAATCCCTCCCATTCCAGAGAAGGGTCATGTACCTCCACGAAAGCCAGATCCCCGAGAACTGGGAGAGCCTCCCCGCCGAGCACCCGCTCTTCGACGTCTTCGAGCGATTCGCTCTCGAATGCTGGGACTTTAAGCGATATGAATGCATCAAGAACAATCTCAAGGTGAGTCCTAGAGAGAAAGCGGCCTGAGGTTGCCTGAAAAAGTGGAAAGCGGCCTGAGGTTGCCAGAAAAAGCGGAAAGCGGCCTGAGGTTGCCAGAAAAAGCGGAAAGCGGCCTGAGGTTGCCAGAAAAAGCGGAAAGCGGCCTGAGGTTGCCAGAAAAAGCAGAAAGCGGCCTGAGGTTGCCATAAAAAGCAGAAAGCGGCCTGAGGTTGCCATAAAAAGCAGAAAGCGGCCTGAGGTTGCCAGAAAAAGCGGAAAGCGGCCTGATGTTGCCAAAAAAAGCGGAAAGCGGCCTGAGAATTAACCATTATGTATTTCAGCCGGTCTTCATCATCCAGTTCTTCCACAACGCCCCCGATCAGCCGGAGTCGGACTGGTGCATGACGGTGTTCGAGAACAAGCCGGGAGAGCTCCCCGCCCACGTGTGCGAATGCATCGACACCAACATCATGCTCGACATCGATCCGCAGGTAAATATTATTTTAATTTAATTTTTGTTAATTTAATTTATTTTATTAAATATCTGAAATTCTATGTTCATTTTAATTCAAAAATAGACAATTTTAAAATATCACAAATCCCATTTTCATTCTCGGACTCTTTGTTCCCAATAGCCCTGGTACCACAACGAATCACCGCCCAGCGCACTCAAAACCGTGCGGCAAACGCGTATCCGTTTAATTGTTTAATTTTGAATCTATTTTTTTGCATTTAAATCTCTTATTTTCACTTAAAATTCGTTATAATTATTCAATTTAAAAATGGTGAAAATTAGACTACAGCGATCAGGATCGAACCATGGTCGTTTAGTTGCGGTTTGGCAAAACTCAAAGCTAATGGACCTTTTTTTCATTTTTCCCTCTTTTTAAATCCCGTATTTTTACTTAAATTTCGTTTATTTCAGTTTTTTTTAAAATTGCAAAATTAAACTGCATCGGCCGGGATCGAACCATGGTCATTTGATTGTTATATTTGGTTGCGACTAAATTTCCCAGCAAAGTGGACCTGTAAATTTAAAATATCTAGTTTTTTATTTATTTATTAATTTTTTTAATTCTACAGAAAAAGTAATTCTGAAGGATTTTGAGCTGAATTTTGCAGAACAAATACCCTGAATTTTTAAAAAATTAAATTAATTTAAATAATTTAAATTCCCTATGTCCAGCTGGTTTCTTGTTGTCTGCCTAATTTTTACTATTTAATTAAAATAAAATTTATATTAATAAAAATATATTAAAAGTTTCCCTAATTCTAATTCTGAAGGATTTTAAGCTCAATTGTTGCACAAAAAAATACCCTAAAATTGATTTTTCCCTTCTTTTTAAATTCAAATAAATATTAATTAAAAATAAACAAAATTCCCTATTTTCAGTTGGTCATCGACTGCGAGGACCGTCTGGCTCAGCCCGAAGCCGCCATGACCATGAAGCTGATCATGGACAAGTGGGACCGCGACTACGAGCGCGCCAAGAAAGCGAAGGCCCGCAGGGAGGCTGAGGCTGCCAAGGCGGCCCAAGAAGCCCAGGAGGTCGAAGAAGACTCGGATTGATCTTCCCCTCCGTATATTCTAATGACCCATTCATTGCTTCCCTCTTAATTTACTCGAAGGTCGTTGATCGATCGATCTCGTTTTTTTTCTGCTAAAATTCAGATGCATTCGTTTTTCCCCGCTAAAATTCGTTGTGTCTGCTAAAATTCGTACTAGTTCCTAATTCAGATGCATCACTACGGGTGAGGGTGTCTAGCTTTGTTACTCGGTTCGCACACTTGTTACTGGAGATTTTTGTTACACATAAAGTTTTTTGAGGTTTTTTTTCAAATTTATTTGTGATTGTTGTAATCAATATTTACTTTTAAAGGTCCTCTACGTTTAATTGGCAAGTTGTGCGCAAAATATGGATTTGCGGAAAGACAGATTCTGCTTTTTAATTTAAAATTACTTTTAAAGAGAATATTTTCAAATTTAACTTGAAGTCGCCCGCAAAAATATTGAAAAATAGGACAATTTGGCCGAAAAAGTTGAATTTCCAGCATTTCTTTAAATATTTTGAATTCTTGTTTGTGTTTTTTTCTTCTTTAAATTCTATGAACCACTGGTTTGAAAGCTCAGAAATAGATATAATGGTTTCCAGCTATTTTTGCTTAGAAATCAATTCATTTAAAACAGGTTAAATCATAAATTTCTTGCATTAAACGCCAAAAATCGTATTTTTTAGCTATTTATAAATATCCACTGTCGAATTAATCCAGTAATTTTCGTTCAAAACATTTATTCCAGAACTTGAGAACCTTAATATATAATTTGAAAACCACTTTGCTTGTCAAATTAATTAATTTTTCCTTGAATTTATGCTTAAAATAAAATAAAAATACTCATTTAATACAATATAAATCAATTTCTTGCAATAAACGCCAAAATTCGAGTTTTTAAGCTTACGATGGCTAAATAGCGGACGGATTGTAAACAGCGTACATACGAGTTGTCCCATTTTCCCCTTTCTTCTTTTAAACTTAATGATCCTAATTTCCCATTCAGAATGTTCCGCCGTGTGGTCTCCTCCACCCGTCGTCTGTCGACGGAGCAGCCCTGGGTGAACCCCTGGAAGAAGGCCGTTCCCCAGCCAAGTAATTTTTTATTTCTTTTATTTATTTTATTTAAATATCTTATTTTTATGAATTAATCATCCTTCAGGTAAAATTATGTTTTATTTTAATTTAGATTTTAAAAAATTTAAAAAAAAAATTAAAATTCTATTATTCAAAAGGTTTTTTTAATTACTCGTTCATAAATTATTTTTAATTTAAAATTCTTATATATTTTATTTTGTTAATTTAAAAAAGCTTTTTAAAAAGCATCTTTCAGGCACCACCTACACGGGAGTGGAGGAATTGGCCGTCGACTGGAAGTTCGTCCAGCGCCTCATGCCCATCGACGTCATTCCGGAGGTCCCGAAACACGAGAAATACCCCACGCCCAGCGGATGGGTGCCCCCGCAAAGTGGGTTTCATCTTACATTTAAATTTTTTTTAAATTCATTTAATTTTTCTTTCTGCCGCTTTCCGCTTTTTCCGGCAACCTCAGGCCGCTTTCCGCTTTTTCTGGTGACCTCAGGGCGCTTTATCTTCCCTTTATGCAAATTTCTCTTCAGATCCTCCCCCGTCTCTCCCCTACTACGTCGGTCGACGACGCGATCACATGTTCGCCCTGTACCTCGAGAGAAAGAGGTATGTTTTATCTTTTTATTTTTCTAATTTACCGGAGATCCGGCTATTAAAAAACATTTTTTCCTTAAAAAATCGTTAAAATTAATTTTTTTATCGTATTTTCCCCTGTTTGAATCTGTCTTCACTGATTCCTTATCAATTTTCCCCCGCGTTGAAACATCAGACGTCATCGAAACAATCAAATATTGGCTGTGGTGGCTTTGTTCTCTCCCTGTCTCCACTGTTTGTCCCTGAATTCCATTAGAATAAACAATTGTATCGATTATATTATTATGTGTTTTCAGGGACCAGCTGAACGAGAAAACGCTGGATTTTGACTACGTGGAACTGGTCTCCATTCGGAACGTTGACGGTGATGTCTTTGTGAGTTTTTATCTCCCTTTTCGGCAACCAAAGGCCGCTTTTCGGCAACCAAAGGCCGCTTTTTGGCTAATAAAGGCCGCTTTTCGGCAACCAAAGGCCGCTTTTTGGCAATCAAAGGCCGCTTTTCGGCAACCAAAGGCCGCTTTTAGGCAAACAAAGCCCGCTTTTCGGCAGCCAAAGGCCGCTTTTAGGTAACCAAAGCCCGCTTTCGGCAACCAAAGGCCGCCTTTCTTTTAAAGTGATTCATCAGGAACCTTTTTTCGACTTATATACGCCTACGATGCTAATTACTGTATCCTGCTGGACTACCCTAGCCGCCGCCGATCTCGTACGGGTGTGAAACTCGCGGCTCTCCCATGTCAAACAACCAGAGTTTTCTGCGTCTTTTCAGGCGGGAACATTGAAAATTCAAGTGACCACCAAAAATCGATAAACCAACGGATTGGACCGCGTAAACACCGTGCACGTAGTTCGTTAAAATGCCGGTTATCCACAGGTGCCGCCTGGAATGGCCAAAATGGCATTTCGAATGCAGATTTCTCCAAAACGACGCATTTAAACACCAAACTGTTATGTATTTTCTTGAATAACTTTTCAAGCTCTTTAATGTGAGATAAAGTCAAAATGGACCCTGACGGTCCCTATAAAATCTTTCTTTTTCAGGCCTTCGAGGCGGATCTGAGCGAGTACCTGGAGAAGGCTCTGGGCCACCCGGTGGCCACCCACATTGACGAATTGAAGGGCCGCGTGAGGGTGAAGGGCGCCGACCGCTCCCTCATCGAAGCCTTCCTCCAGCAGAAGGGCTTCTAATGAGGCTTCTGAATACAGGACCCCAGTCGTTGTTGTTTTCTGTTGTTAGGATGTTTCTAGATTCCAATAAATCTCTTTTTCCATGGTCTTTTTTGGCCCCTGACGGCTATCCGTCTCCATATTTCAATGTTTCAATGTTTTCTTTTTTTTCTGTTTTTATCGATGGCTCTATCCTGGATTAGTGGTCTTTAAAAATTATAGCGGTCCATAAAAAAGTTAAAAATTTAAAAACAATTTTTTTAAATTATATTTCATTTTTTAAAGTTTTATTTTATTTTTTAATTTTCGACACTTTCACTTTTTTTAAAATTTTAAATTTATAAAAATGTTAAAAATTTTATTTTTATTTATATTAATTATTTTTAATGTTCTATGGATTTTTGATAATTTTAAAAAGAATTCCGTCTCAATATTGCAATGTTTTCTTTTTTTTCTTGTTTATCGATGGCTCTCTCCTGGTATAGCGGTCCATAAAAAAATTAAAAATTAATAAAATAATTCAAAACATAATTTTTTTAAATTATAATGTACGACAAAATACGATTACAAAATACATACAAAAAACAAATTTCAAAAAATATTTTTAAAAAAATATTAAAAATTGCATTTTTATTATATTAAATATTGTAATGTTTTGGTTTTTTAAATTTTCGACTTTAAGTGGAAATTCATTTTTTTTTCTAAATTTTGGCCTTTATTTCAAATTTAAATTTTTAAATTTAAATTCAGTAGATTTTCTATCTTTCTTGCCTTGTTTTTTCTCATTCTCTCTATCTCGAAAATTTAAAAAAAAAACAAAACCAAACAATATATAAAAAAACTAAAAATGAAATTTTTAATGTTTTTTAATTTTTTTAAAAATATTTTTTGTTAATTTTTTATTTATTTTTTTGAAAGTGAAAAAATCAAAACTTAAAAAATAAACTAACCAAAAAAGAAAATTAAATATAATAAAATTAGGGTTTTTTTATTGTTAACTTTTTTCAATGACCGCTAATCCAGGTGTCGTGACTCATCGTAGTCACGATACTCTAGGCCACGTCATCCGCTCTGTCGGAGAGGCGTGGTCAGGCACGCTTAGGAAATGGCACCCGCGAGAGCGGTGGGCAGGAAATGGGAATGCTTCTTTATTTCTATATCTTTCTAGGCTTCTATATCTCTTGTAACTTGTATAATAAATATATAGCCTTCTAATCTATTGTAGGGATCCCCAGACCACCGGGGGAATCCTTTTATGGTGCATCGGACGTGTGAAATCATGAACCCGAACTACCACGGAAATGCATTCTTTCCTGTCTCATTTTGACATACTTTTTTTTAAAATCTTTTCTTTTATCTAATCCTTTATATATTCTCTTTTATGTTTAACTTGTAGTTCTTTCAACTGTTTTCAATAACTCAGTTTACTTTTTTATTTAATTTCTCTATTTTTCTTGTTAATCTATGGAAATTGGAATAATTTAAGGGAAAAATTAAAGGAAAGAACCGAAATAGGAAAAATCGAACCTGGAGTTTGGATTGGAATTTATATATATATATGGAAATAAGGAGTTTCTAGTTTAGTCTTATGAGTCCTGTATTCTAGTTTAGTCTTATGAGTCCTGTATGAACGGAAAGTCCTGTATTCTAAACAGGCGCTAGCACTAAAAAGACTCGCAGTTAAGGCGAGCCCGGAGATCTTAAAGACCCATGTGACAGTTGGGCGCTAGCATTGGAAAGTCTCGCAGGATAGGCGAGCCCGGGGTACCAAAAGACCCGAACCTTTGACGGGTGCTAGCTTTAAAAAGACTCGCAAGATAGGTAGCCCGGGGATCCTAAAGACCCGAATGAAGACGGGCGCTAGCTCTAAAGCCATACAGTTTGTATGCACATGTAAAGCCCTGCAGGATTGTAGGCACCGGCAAGACCTGTATTGTTGCAGGCGCATGCTTTTTTGGAGCTGATCACTCCACGTGTTTCAACCTCACTAAATCTTAGTATCTCATTTTTTGTATCTCTGTGTAATCAATGTTTTGTCCTGTTTTTTTTCTTTCTGTATGTTTTTGTCTTTTTATGTTTTGTTTTGTCATGCCAGGAAATGCTATCTGATGAGAAATCACTTTGATTCCGCGTCGCGAACGGATATCTAATGGATTTTTCAAAGATATTGCTTTGGAATTCGGAAATGTGTAACAGGAATGTACAGTCACCCACCCACACGTACTGTACGACGGAAGCTTTTATAAGCAACCGAAGATACGGAAATCACAGCTCATCACAGTTCTTCAGCGTTAACACCTCGCAGTTCTAATGGCTGCCATTGTTGCATGTCAGCATAAGTTGCAGCTACTGAGGTCTCAGTTGAAGAGGAAAGTGGAAACCTTATTGGAATTAATTGGAAAGTCTGATGGTTTGAGATCAGACATTGAGGAACTTAACACATTGGAACTTATTGGAAAAAGGAAACTTCTATTAGGTAATTTAATAAAACAAATGGAAGCAATAATGGAGCAATAAAAGGATTCCCCCGGTGGTCTGGGGATCCCTACAATAGATTAGAAGGCTATATATTTATTATACAAGTTACAAGAGATATAGAAGCCTAGAAAGATATAGAAATATAGAAGCATTCCCATTTCCTGCCCACCGCTCTCGCGGGTGCCATTTCCTAAGCGTGCCTGACCACGCCTCTCCGACAGAGCGGATGACGTGGCCTAGAGTATCGTGTCTACGATGAGTCGCGACACCAGGATAGAGCCTTATCGATTGAGTAATTATCATATTTCTCCTTTTATCGATTGATTAATTAGCATATAGAGGGTGAATGCGATGGGGCGGTGGGTGCTTCTGACTCTCCTCCTGGTGCCAGCCGGCTGCCAGCTGCCACCGGTGAATGAGCACCTCATCGAATCGAAGCTGGCGCCGACGGAAGCCAACAGCGACTCCCTGCAGTACGTACAGATTGTGGGTATATATTCAAATGATCCTCTTTATGGTCTTCTTTTAATTTACTTGCGTATAACATTTTCGAGAACACGCTTTTTGAATAGATAACAGAAGGAATTTAGATCTGGAGGCATGGAGACCGCACGCCGGCGGCAGTTTTCGACCCGGAGGAGACGGAAAAGTGGCCGGAGGGACTCGGAGAACTCACCAAGGAGGGCATCGGTTGGTAAAATATTTAAAAAATTGTTTTAAGATACTAAAATATGTATATTACTGGTAATATTAAGGAAGGGTAGCTACGGGCGGGCCGTTTCTCAAGAATCGATGGTCCTCCCCTACACTACATGGGGTTCTGTAGACGTACCCACCTTAAGTCCGAATCTGGGGTAGTCCTCCTTAACTTTGTATGATGTAAAAAGCGGTCTTCTGAGGCCTTATTTTTCTATTTAAAAAAGCGGTCTTCTGCTGTAAAAAGCGATCTTCAGTCGTGAAAAGCAGTCTTCTGTTGTCAAAAAAAGCGGCCTTACATTTCTAAAATTCCTTTTTTTGCGGCTTTATTTTTCTATAAAAAGCGGCCTTTTGCAGTTTCTAAAAAGCGGAAAGTGGTTTTAATTACCAGAATGCTGTACGCGCAAGCAACAAATCAAAGTTTGGCAGGGCGAAGGGAAAGTATAGGAGTTTTTATCAAATTCGCATTGCTGACCTGATTCAAGCCATAGTTGGATGGTAGCTTTAGATGTGCTGCGAAGACCGCCGATTCGCCACGTCTTCTGTTCTCAGAAGCGCAATTGAATATATTGTTCTCACGGCCGAAAAAATAGAAATCAATAAACCAACGAATTGGACCGCGTAAGACAACCAAAGGCCGCTTAAACAGGTTTTATTAACTTTATGCCGCGGCTGCCGATCTCGTACGGGTGTGAAACTGGCGGCGCTGCCATGTCAACCAGAGTTTTCTGCGTCTTTTCAGGCGGGAACTTTGAAAATTCAAAAGTGGAGAGCAAAAATCGATAAACCAACGAATTGCACGCGTAAACACCGTGCACGTAGTTCGTTAAAATGCCGGTTATCCACAGGTCGCCTGGAATGGCCAAAATGGCATTTCAGATGCAGATTTCTCCAAAACGACGCATTTAAACACCAAATTTATATTGTTGAATAAATTTTCCAGCTGTTTATTATGAGATAAAGTCGTTAAAGGATTTCTGGATTTCAAAAAGTGGGCCTATTTGCATATTTCAAGTTGCAGAAGTAACTTTATTTAAATTTCAGCCCAACACTACCGTCTGGGGAAGTGGCTTCGGCAGCGCTACGGCCACTGGCTGGGCGATCGTTTCGACCGCAGCGAGGTCTACGTCCGCAGTTCCGACTTCAACAGAACGCTGATGTCCGCCCTGGCCAATATGGCAGGTGGGATTCTAATATAATCCCTTTTTATTATTTTTTTTTTAAATTTCTTTATTTTAAGGTCTCTTCCCTCCCCAACAACACGAATTGTGGGACCATCAGATGCCCTGGCAACCCGTTCCCGTACACACCATTCCTAAACATTTGGATAAGGTAGTTTAGGGGAAAATAGACAAAAAAACGTAGAAAGCGGCCTGAGGTTGCCAAAAAAGGCGGAAAGCGGCCTCAGGTCGCCAGAAAAAGCAGAAAACCGCCTGAGGTTGTCGGAAAAGGCGGAAAGCGGCCTGAGGTTGCCAGAAAAAAGCGGAAAGCGGCCTGAGGGTGCCAGAAAAAGCGGAAAGCGGCCTGAGGTTGCCAGAAAAAGCGGAAGCGGCCTGAGGTTTCCAGAAAAAGCGGAAAGCGGCCTGAGGTTGCCGGAAAAAGCGGAAAGCGGCCTGAGGTTGCCAGAAAAAGCGGAAAGCGGCCTGAGGTTGCCAGGAAAAGCGGAAGCGGCCTCAGGTTTCCAGAAAAGGCGGAAGGCGGCCTGATGTTGCCGGAAAAAGCTGAAAGCGGCCTGAAATCACCAATAAAATCTGGTTTTTAGCAATTGTACGAGGATATTCCGTGTCCGAAGGCTGACGCCGATTCGAAGGCTATCTATTCCTCCCCGGAGGTGAAGAAGATCGAGGCGGAGAATGCTAATTTCCTGAAGTTTTTGGCGGAACATACGAATTCTAGCAATGCGGGATTGGCCGCTCTTTGGAAGGTCTACGACTCCCTCAATTGCCAGGTTAGAGACGCAGAGAGGAAGAGGCAGAAGGTTAGAGACGCAGAGAAAGAGAGGAAGAAGGTTAGAGACGCAGAGAAGCAGAGGAAGAAGGTTAGAGACGCAGAGGAGTAGAGGCAGAAGGTTAGAGACGCAGAGAAGCAGAGAAAGAAGGTTAGAGACACAGAGAAGCAGAGGAAGAAGGTTAGAGACGCAGAAATTCTCTCTCTCTCTCTCTCTCTCTCTCGAATTCCCTCTCTATTCCAGTTCCACCACAACTCCACCCACCACTGGCCCTCGTGGGTGAATCAGACCGTCTTCGACCAGGTCCTCCAACTCTACGACATCTCCAGCCGATTCAAATTCCACACCGAATTCTTGAGGAGAATTCGAGGAGGTATTTAATTTTTTTTAATTTTAAATTTAATGATAATTTTATTAATTTTAGTTATTTTAATTGCTAAAGATTCCTATTTTCAAAAAAGTGTATTAAAAAATTTGTCAAAAAATATTTTTAAAACAATCAATTTTATGCTATTTTAATTCCTAAAAATTTGAATTTTCATTAAAAATTTCTAAAAAAAATGTTATCAAAATAATGTTTAAAAAAATCAATTTTAGATTATTTTAATTCCTAAAAATTCCATTTTTAATAAAATTTCTATTTTAAAAAATGTTGTCTGAAAATATTTCTGTTTTAATTGCAAAAAATTCAATTTTTGAAAAAACTTCTTTTAAAAACAATTTTGTTAAAATTTAAAAAAAATCACAATTAGGGCTATTTTAATTCATAAAAAAATTGAGTTTTTATAAAAATTTCTTTTTTTAAAATTGTCGTAAAAATATTTTTTAAATCAATGAGGTCAATATTTAAATTAATTTAGGCCCTCTGGTGGAGGACATGTACCTCCGATTCAAGGACAAGAGGGACGGACGGATGGGAGAGAAACCGAAGATGTACGCATACTCGGCGGTGAGTAAAGGGGATTCTAAATATTGTATAATTTGAATATTGCAGCACGACACGACGTTGGCTGCTCTTCTGGCGACCCTGGGCATCTACCCGAAGGTGTTCCCTCTCTACGCCACGGCCATCATTATGGAGATGCATAAGATCAATGGGGAATCTGTGATTGAGGTTAGGGAGAGAGAGAGAAGGAGAGAGAGAGAGAGTAAAATCCTTCTCTTTTCAGTTGTACCGGAAGAACGTCACCGATTCTCCCCAACTCTACCGTACCCAAATCCCCGGCTGCTCCGAGCCCTGCACTCTGGAAAAGCTGCATTCCGAAATGGGAAAGTACATCCCGGAGAATTGGGAGGGAGAGTGCGGCCTCAAGGAAGACTCCTCGAATATTGGCTATATTGGTTAGTAGCCGCGGAAAGCGGCCTGAGGTTGCCAGAAAAAGCGGAAAGCGGCCTGAGGTTGCCAGAAAAAAACGGAAAAACGGCCTGAGGTAGCCAGAAAAAGGGGAAAGCGGCTTAAATCCCCATTTTCAGTGGCGATCTGCGTCCTTTCCTTCACAACTCTCCTCTTCGGAGGAATCCTGGTCTTGGACGTTTTTCTCAAGCGCCGCCACCGCCACTCCGACCGATCCGAGCCTCTGATCGGAGATGAAGACCTCTCCTAGCCCCCTACTTTTTCTAGCCTGAATTAGCATTTAGCACCCTACTTGTGACCATTTTACCCTCCCTCATAGATCTAATGGATCCATTTTACGCATGTACTCACTTCTTTTCTAGTCGATGATTTAGACTCGTGTATCATACTTTCTGGGCGATTCCTGTGATAAAATAAGATTGTGTATAAACTTTTTACCAGCCTATTCGTTGTTCATCGATTTAAGGGGGAAATGCCAAAAAATCGGCTTTTAATTGCCAAAAAAACAGATAAAGCGGCCTTCGGTTGCAAAAAAGCGGCTTTTAATGACCAAAACAGCTCAAGCGGCCTTTGGTTGTTAAAAAGCGGCTTTTAATGACCAAAAACGGCTCAAGCGGCCTTTGGTTGTTGCCAAAGGCCTGGTTAATACCAAATTTCCCTAGGTAAAATGCGAGAATTCCTTATTAAGGCCCTATTTCCTTAAATAAAGGGCGAGAATTCCTTATTAAGGCCTTATTTCCTTAGGTCATGGGCGAGAATTCCTTACTAAGGCCCGTTGGCTCCGCGTCCCAGTTGACCCCTAATGCCTGTTGTTGTGCATATTGATCGTTGGGCCCTCTCCTGGAAAGGGCCCCAGAATGGAGATTCTGTCCATTCTGTGGTGCCTCCCAGGAGAGAGGGCCCAAGGGCACAGGATGGGCTTTCTGCCCGTTCTGTGGCCACTCCCTGGGAGCGGCCAAGGGCAGTAATGGGCGCGGGGGTAGAGGTGGCCGAGGAGGCCGTGGTGGCCAGGGAGGCCGCGGCTGCCAGGGAGGTCGCGGAGGGGCCGGATAACAGGGCAGCAGGGGCGGCGGTAGTGGACGCGGAGGCTCGGCCCTGGGAGGTCGCGGACGCCCGGCCTCGTGAGGTAAGGATGCGGAGGGACCATGAGAATGGACCCTTCGCATCCTAGCCCTGAGGCACCGGGGCGTCGGACCTCCCCCTTTTATTCCCCCTTTTGTATTGTATGTGCCAATGTATGTAAATAAAACCTTGTAATGATATCACACTCTTAAGTCTTTTACTTTGGGGGATAGTTCAGTCATGGGAAGTTAATTAGTAGCGACCTTTGGACCATTCAAGGCGCTTAGCTAATGGGCCCTATTTCCTTAAGTGAACTGCGAGAATTCCTTAATTCCTACCAGCCTTTCCGTTTTTTTTTGTGTTTTTAAGGAAAATAATTCTACTTTTTATTATTCTCAATAAAAATGGAAATGCGTGGTAGCAGAAAATAGAGTGTTGAACCGGGGACCTCTCGATCTGCAGTCGAATGCTCTGCCACTGAGCTATACCCCCGCGACAACAGGCGCCACAGTGGGGCTTAAATACCACACGGTTTATGAGATAGCGATGATATCAAGCGGCCGCGCGTTGCATAACCCGACGCCTCATTGGCTCAGTGGCAGAGCGTCTGTCTAATAAACAACAGGTCGCTGGTTCGATTCCAGCATGTGGCAGAAACTTTTTTTTGGCATTTTATACAGTTTTTAGAAATATTTAAATGGTTTGTAATTGTTCTCGTTCAGTAAGAATTGTCAGTGGTTTTATTTTCGATAAAACTTCTCATGCGGCCGTAATTACCCAAATTGGATTAAAAAGCGTAACATTTTGTATTCTAGCGCTTTAGTATCGTCAATAAAAAGCTAAAAAAAAGCAATTGGATCATGAAATAATTTAAAAAATGGTCACAAAAGCAATAAAAATATAAAATAGCTTTTTTTCCTCATATAAAGCAAAAATTCGCTTTTGAGCATGACTTTATATTGATTTCCCGTTCTTTTATTTTTTTTTCTGCTCTTTCTTATAGCTGGCCGTGTGGGTTTTTCTGTTAATCGTTTTGAAACACACAACACACACACACAACACACACACACACACACACACACACACACACACACACACACACACACACACACACACACACACACAATATAAATATGGCTAAAATTGATATTACTACTTTTTATTGCAATTTTTTTAATATAACTATTTTAGATGGAGCCGAGAACACCATGTCGTTTCCGACAGACATGCAAGGCGATAGACAACATGATCGAAAACAATCGTTTTCGCGTTGGAGCCAGATCTGATCTTTTCGATTTTACTTTTCTTTTGAGTGTTGACTATGAAGCTCCGGTAGGTTTCACAGTACAGTAATTTCCTATGGTGCTCATTACTGTATCCGGCGGGAGTACCCTTACCCCAGCCGCCGATCCCGTACGGGTGTGAAACTCACGGCGCTACCATGTCAGACAACCAGAGTTTTCTGCGTCTTTTCAAGCGGGAACTAGAAAATTCAAAAGTGACACCAAAAATCGATAAACCGATGGATTGGACCGCGTAAACACCGTGCACGTAGTTCGTTAAAATGCCGGTTATCCACAGGTGCCTGAAATGGCCAAAAATGGCATTTCAGATGCAGATTTCTCCAAAACGACGTATTTAAACAATAAAATGTTATATATTTTCTAAAATAACTTTTCATGCTCTTTAATATGAGACCATTTTTTCCTGAAAGGGACCATCAGCCTCTTTTTTTCAATGGGTACATATTTATATGATAATTAGCCATTTGTGAATAACCATTTTTGGAATGATGAGAAATAATATGATAATTGAAAGGGGCTAATTAGCATAAAAAAGAACCCCTTGAAAAAAAAGAAAAAACCTACCTGTTTTAAAACAAAAGATTGATGTGCCAAAAATCGTAACATTTGCTTAAGAACTTAAAGAGACCGTAAGGGAGCTTTTTAAACTTTATCTTAAGCTAAAGAGCTTGAAAAGTCATTTTAGAAAATATATAAAAGTTTGTGGTTTAAACCGTCGTTTTGGAGAAATCTGCCTCTGAAATGCCATTTTTGGCCATTCCAGGCGGCACCTGTGGATAACCGGCCTTTTAACGAACTACGTGCACGGTGTTTACGCGGTCAAATCCGCTAGTTTAACGATTTTTGGTGGTCACTTTTGATATTTCAAAGTTCCCGCCTGAAAAGACGCAGAAAACTCTGGTTGTCTGACATGGTAGCGCCGCGAGTTTCACACCCGTACGGGATCGGCGGTAGCGCCGCGAGTTTCACACCCGTACGGGATCGGCGGTAGCGGCAAGGATAGTACAAACCTGATTAAACTTTTTTTAGGAAGAACCACAGTTCCATGTTTTCTCCGGCCAAATCTCTCATTTTCTTGATCTCCACGATATGCTAATGCGGGATGATTGGCGGCTTTACAAAATCGACCACCCTTATGAACAGCTTTCGGCAATGCGATTCAATATTGTTTATGCGGTTGGTTTTTTAAATTCTTTTAATTTTAATTAAAATAAATTAATTATTTTTATTTAAATTTAAATTAATTTAATTTAAATTATTTAATTATTTTAATTTTAATTAATTTAATTTAAATTATTTAATCATTTTAATTATATATTTTACATTTTTACCTTTCCATTAGTTTTAAAGATTTTTAATTTTTTAACATTTTAATTAAAATTATTTAATAATTCTTTTAATTAATTAATTATTTTTGAGGGCCTGCTTTATTACCCTATGCTTTATTATTTTAAATTATTTTAGTTTTAATTTTAAAAAATTAATTATTTTCAAGAATTACAGTTTTAATTTTAAAAAAATTAATTATTTTAAAGTATTTTAGTTTTAATTAAAATAATTTCATTATTTTAATATATTTTAATTTTAATTAATTTAATTTAAATTAAAATTATTTAATTATCTAAATTATATATTTTACATTTTTTACCTTTCCATTAGTTGTTTTAATATTTTAATTTTTTTTAAATTTTAATTAAAATAATTTAATAATTCTTTTAATTAATTATTTATTTTCCAGGACCTGCTTGATTACCCAGTGGCATTTAATGGCTATCAGAAGCCTAACTCGCGCAGAGAAATGGGGAGGACTTTCATAGAAAAAACTACTCCTATTGTTCAAAAAATGAATCTGGAATGCGATTGGCTGGCGACATATGCGTGTTCACCTTTTGGCTCATTGCATAGGTCACTTGTATTTTCTAAATGCTATGTGGAAGAGCTAGCTGTTTATTCTTCTTTTTTAAAGGAATGCAGTCTATCGGTAATTGTTTATACTTAATTAATTTAAATTAATTAAGATATCTGTAAGATATATTTGACCTAAAAACCCTATTCTAAGAGTTTTAGGTCAATATCGATTTTTTAACCCGGGTTACGGTAGGTCACCCTAGGTTACTGTAAGTCATTTCAAAATGGTCGAAATTGCTCAAACTTGCCGTCATTCGACTTATGATGATGATTGCAAAAAATTTTTGTCTTTGGAGTACCCCTAAATAAGTTACATGGAGAGCGGAAAAAAATGCATTTCTTTTTGCAAAACTTTTTGCATTTTTTCAGGGTTTTTTTTTAATATTTTCGCAAACAAAGGTCAAAATTAAAGCATTTTCATTATGTTTTTTTTATTTTCAGAGCAAAATTTGCTACAAAACCACTGCCAATGTTTGTTGAAAATTTTTGACTAAAATATGAAAACTCAAATTTTCACTGTTGTGTAAGGGTTGGGTTCATGAAATGGCCACAAATCGATTTTTGAAAATCCTTTTAAGTTATATTAATTAAATTAAGTTACAAAAAGCTTAAATAAACAAAAAAAAACATATGCACCTTCACAAAAGTGAATTTTTATATTTTTTTAATATTTTTTTTTAACGAAAATCAAATATACATCATTGAGTAGCCAACTTAATAATAAATTCATGTTTTTGTTGATTTTGGATTTTTGTAACATAATTTAATTATTAGAACTGAAACAAATTACTAAAAAAGTCGATTTGTGGTTTTTTTCACCCAAACCATCCAAAACAATGAAAATTTGAGTTATTTTGCATATGGCAAATTTTTTTTAGTTTTGATTTTTTTTTATTAATTTTTTTGGCGAATTTTTTTTAACCTTAGTGGCAGTTGTTTAGCAAATTTTGCTCTCAAAATGAAACACAGTAAAAATGCCTCCTTTTTTTAAATAAAAAAAAGCAAAAAATAGAGTTTTTTTTTTAATTTTTCGCTATTTAGGGGTACTCTAGAGTAAAAAATGGGCATTCTTGGGCAAATTCGACCATTTTGGACGAAACTACAGTAACCCAGGGTGACCTACCGTAACCCGGGTCAAAAAATCGATATTGTCCTAAAACTCTCATAGTCAGAAAAGTGTTTCTAGGTCAAATAAATGTTTTTCACCCAAAACGTTGGCCAAAATCCACCGCCATCGATTTTCCCATTTCGCTGGGTATTCTGTCTCTCTCTCTATGTCCCATTCTGTCTCTCTCTCTCTCTATGTCTCTCTCTCTCATTCTCTGACTTTCATCTCTCTCTCTCTCTCTCTCTCTCTCTCTCTCTCTTTCCCCCTCTCTCTCTGTCTCTCTCTCTGTCTATGTCTCTCTCTCTGTCTATGTCTCTCTCTCTCTGTCTCTGTCTCTGTCTCTCTCTCTCTCTTTCTCTCTTTCCCCCTCTCTCTCTGTCTCTCTCTCTCTCTCTATCTGTCTCTCTCATTCTCTGACTTTCATCTCTCTCTCTCTCTCTCTCTCTTTCCCCCTCTCTCTCTGTCTCTCTCTCTGTCTATGTCTCTCTCTCTGTCTATGTCTCTCTCTCTCTGTCTCTGTCTCTGTCTCTCTCTCTCTTTCTCTCTTTCCCCCTCTCTCTCTGTCTCTCTCTCTCTCTATCTGTCTCTCTCATTCTCTGACTTTCATCTCTCTCTCTCTCTCTCTCTCTTCCCCCTCTCTCTCTGTCTCTCTCTCTGTCTATGTCTCTCTCTCTGTCTATGTCTCTCTCTCTCTGTCTCTGTCTCTGTCTCTCTCTCTCTCTTTCTCTCTTTCCCCCTCTCTCTCTGTCTCTCTCTCTCTCTCTATCTGTCTCTCTCATTCTCTGACTTTCATCTCTCTCTCTCTCTCTCTCTCTCTTCCCCCTCTCTCTCTCTGTCTCTCTCTCTGTCTATGTCTCTCTCTCTGTCTCTCTCTCTCTTTCTCTCTTTCCCCCTCTCTCTCTGTCTCTCTCTCTGTCTATGTCTCTCTCTCTGTCTCTCTCTCTCTCTCTCTCTCTCTGTCTCTCTCTTTCTATGTCTCTCTCTCTCTCTCTCTCTCTCTCTCTTTCCCCCTCTCTCTCTGTCTATGTCTCTCTCTCTGTCTATGTCTCTCTCTCTCTCTCTCTCTCTCTCTCTCTCTCTCTCTCTCTTTCTCTCTTTCCCCCTCTCTCTCTGTCTCTCTCTCTGTCTATGTCTCTCTCTCTGTCTCTCTCTCTCTGTCTATGTCTCTCTCCTTTTCTACCCCTCTTTCTTTATTAAAATGATCGAATAGAATACAACTACATTTTTATTTGATGGGAGCCAGAGTTGTTCGATTTTCAGGGGGAGTCACTTTTATTTTCACTTCTCTTGACCAGAATCCCTTCACTGACCAAAGTACAATCAGACTTTTTATTATCATACCCACACTCGTCAATGTTAGTGTGAAAGTGAACTGAAAACGGTTTTAATTAAATTAATTGCATTGAATATTTTTAAAAAAGTTTTAAAAAAAATTTAAAAATTAAAAAAAAAAATTTTTTTAAATTTTTTTTGAAAATTCTGAAACTCACAATCAATGTCCACCTATCACCAAACATTCCAGGCAGAAATGTTAATCCTTCTAAAACTTGATTCAGAAGTAAAATTAGCATAAAAGATGACTAAAATTAACGAATTAAAATAAAAAATATTTAAACCTGTAAAAAAAGCCCCAAAGCCATTCTCTTGACCGATTTCTTGGTTACGTTGCTTAAGGGAGACTTCGTGACTTTTAGGACACAAATCATGCAAATGGTTGAAATTACAACAATAGTTAACATGAATACGAATTGAGCAATAGTTTTGAAAATAGGCTGAAAAGGAAATTAAGGTCTTTAGGACTTTATGGCCTTAAGAGTTTGGGTGACTTTATAAGGTCTTAAGGTCTTAAAGGATTTTATTAGGTGATAAGGTCTTAAGGACTTTATGGCCATAGTTATTTTGTAGGGTCTTAAGATTCAATGTTTATAAAAAGCGAGCAGGCCAAAGCTTACTTTAAAAGACTTTAAGAATTTAAGTGGGTTTATGACCTCAAAGGTTTAGGTGACTTTCTAAGGCCTTGATGGTTTAAGTGACTTTATTGGGCCTTAAGGGTTTAAGGGAGTTTATAAGGAGTTAAGGTCTTAAGTGATTTTATAAGGCCATAAGGTCTTAAGGACTTTATGACCTTAGAGTTTAAGTGACTTTATTAGGCCTTAGAGTTAAGTGACTTTATTGGGCCTTAAGGGTTTAAGGGAGTTTATAAGGAGTTAAGGTCTTAAGTGATTTTATAAGGCCATAAGGTCTTAAGGATTTTATGGCCTTAAGAGTTTAAGTGACTTTATTAGGCCTTAGGGTTAAGTGACTTTATTGTGCCTTAAGGGTTTAAGGGAGTTTACAAGGAGTTAAGGTCTTAAGTGATTTTATAAGGCCATAAGGTCTTAAGGACTTTATGGCCTTAAGAGTTTAAGTGACTTTATAAGGCCTTAAGGTCTTAATAGGAGTATAAAAATCTTACAGGTATTTCAAATTCGCTTTCAGAGTATATGAAACTCAGAAGAAAAATTGTCATAACTTTATCGACAATATAAAGAATACATCCAGCCATTAGGAAGAAGATCAAAATACAGTCGAAACATTTGTTTCTGAATTTATGAATGTGTGCGCGTGTGCACGTGTGCATGTGTTGGTATGTGTGCATGTGTGAGTGAGCGTGTGAGCGTGAACGCGTGTGATCATGTGTGTATGCGTGTGAGTGCGCGAATGAATGCGTGAGTGAGTGAATGTGTGAGTGTGTGTGTGTGAGTGAGTGAGTATATGAGCGTGTGAGCCTGTGAGTTCGTGTGAGCGTGCAAATGTGTGCGAGAGCATGAACGTGTGTGAGTGTAAGATTGTCTGATTGTGTGAGTTTGTGATTTTATGGGTGTGTATATGTGAAATCGTGATCGTGTGAGTGTGAGATCATGTGAGTGTGTGGGTGATTGGGCGTGCAAGCGTGTGAATGTGTGACTGTGTTACTGAGTGAATGCGAGTATGTGAGCGTGGGAATGTGTGAGAACGTGAGAACGTGTGAGTGTGTAAAAGTGTGGTTAAAGTAGTACGCGTGTATGCATGTGTGTGCGAATGAATGAATGCGTGAGTGAGTGAGTGAGTGAGCGAGCGAGTGTGTGTATCTGTGAGCGTGTGAGTGTGTGTGTGCGTGTGTATGTGACTCTAAAATGAAAAAAAAACTCATTTCTGTACGTGAGTGAAGCGTGTGACTGCGTGAGAGCGTGAAAACGTGTGAGGGGTGTAAAAGTGTGAAAGTAGTACGTGTGTATATGTGTACGAATGAATATGTGAGTGAGTGAGTGTGTATGTGTGAATGTGAATGTGAATTTCAGTGTGAGCGTGTGAGTGAGTGTGTGTGACTGTGAGCGTGTGAATGTGCGAGCGTGTATGTGTCTAAAATAAAAAACTCACTTCGCCACCAAATGCTTCCAATAAACAGAAAGAAGAGCCAATTGCATAAATGAAATCAACTCTAAAATTTCCCCAAAACTCTCCAAATAATGCTCGATTGCAAATATAACCTCCGAAAATACCTTAAAGTGAACATTTAATTTTTTAACGAATTTAAAAACTAAAATTAAAATTAAAAATTATTAAAACTTACTTCAGAAAAATTAATGGGCACCAGCACTATTTTAATGAAGCAAAAGATGACGTCATTGATACACAAAGCAATTAAAAATCGAATATATAAAGTTATTTTTTTGGTTGTTCTTGATAGTTTTAAAATTATAAAGAAAAGGATGGGCACACATTCCACTTATGATTGTGCATGTTTCTGGGAAACCCATTGGAGCAGTTGAGGTATGAATTTATGACGTAAAACAGTGATTACCACCAGACGGGGATTGAATTAGGGAAATTAGATTTTTATTCGCTTATTGCGTAGTCCGTTGGGACTAATAAGGTGCGATTGAGTGAAATGACGCACACGTATACACACATTTATAAGAGCCGCCTTGGGCAACAATAGGCCGCTTGACCCATTAAAAGCCGCTTTTGGCAACAATATGCCGCTTTGGCAACATAAGGTCGCTTAATCTGCTTGTTGGCAAGCAAAAGACGCTTTTTGGCGACCAAAGGCCGCTTGACCAATTAAGAGCCGCTTTTGGCAACAATAGGCCTCTTGACCAAGTAAAAACCGCTTTTTGGCAATCTAAGGCCGCTTGATCAATTAAAAACCGCTTTTGGCAACCGAAGGCCGCTTGACCTGTTTTCGGCAATGAAAACCGCTTTTTTTGGCAACCAAAGGCCGCTCGACCCATTAAAAGGTCGATTCGATTCCAACTAACAAGGCAAAAACATTCTGCTTGGCATCTTCATTAAGTTTTCGAAGTATTTTATGTTTTAGTTGTAGTTGGAAGAGTCAGTTGTCTCATCTTCGATGAAGCTTCTCATGCGGCTGAAGACGGCCGGGTGGTTGAGGATGTTCTGGTGGCCGACGTCTTTCAGCCAGAGAGGGGGAGCGGGCCGTTTCGCAAGAGAAATCATCAACTGAAATTGAGATTTCCCTGTCTCTCTCTCTCTCTCTCTCTCTCTCTCTCTCTCTCTCTCTCTTTCTCTCACTTTCTCTCTCTCTCTGTCTAAATCTCTCTCTCTCTCTCTCTGTCTAAACCTCTCTTTCTCTGTCTAAATCTCTCTTTCTCTCTGTCTAAATCTCTCTTTCTCTGTCTAAATCTCTCTTTCTCT
>JAJQXH010000077.1:142500-145000 GCA_022343465.1 Oscheius sp. G VE-2021 | reverse complement strand
CTTATGACCTTATGAAACCTAGGGTTTATCGACCTTAGGAAGCAAAGACCTTAACGACCTTACAGTTAAAGAACATCAAGGAGAATTAAAACCAAACAGTTTTAAAATGAATTTTTTTAAATACAAAAAATACAAAAGGGAACGTCACCACACGGGTAGATCTTAATGAGCTTGAGAACACGACTAAACCTTAACACCATAAATCTTAACTTTCTTAAGAACACCGCTTAACCTTAAAACCCCAAATCTTTAATGACCTTAAGAACACCACACCCAAAACCTAAATGGCCTTAAAACACAAAACACCCAAAACCTAAATGGCCTTAAGAAGCCCGCTCAGCCTTAACACTTAAAATCCTAGTGACCTTAAGAACACTAAACCTTAATCTTAACGGGAAAGGTATTTTACGTCTTCTCTCTCTCTCTGTCTCTCTGTCTCTCTGTCTCTCTGTCTCTCTCTCTCTCTCTAACCCTCTCTCTCTCTCTCTGTCTCTCTCTCCCTCTCTCTCTCTCCCTCCCTCTCTCTCTCCCTCTCTCCCTCTTCTCTCTCTCCCTCCCTCCCTCTCCCTCACTCCCTCTCTGTCTCTCCCTCTCTCTCTTTCTCTTTCTCTCCCTCTCTCTCACTCTCTACCCGGTCATCCATAGAAATCCTAGAAGGGGTGTAGCGAACGACGACGAGGCGGTTCTGTCTGGAAGTAGTTGCCACAAAGGTCTGAAAATCGGTTTTCTTTTGAAATTTTGAACTATGGGTGGTCTGTTTTGAGTAATGGGTGGTCCAACTTCAACATTCTCTACGGCCACTTCGAGGTCGATTGGGTCGACATGCGAACATTTCCGGAAATTGCGCAAACGGATCGAGATGTCGTCATCTTGGATCTGAAGAGAAACTGAGTTAGACAAACATAACTCCACTGTTTCAAGGCTATTCTTAACCACTAATTAGCTCATATATAACTTTTTGGCACATCATTCCACTGTTTCAGAGATGTACTTAACCAACTTTAGGGGCAAACAACTATGTGAACGCTTTTGACACATCATTCCACTGTTTTGACACATCATTCGAGAGAGAGAGAGAGAGAACTTACGTCTTTGAGAGACTGAACATCTTTTTCCGGTTGGTTTTTGTAGACCAAAGTGTAGGTGTGGCCTTTCTTGGCCGGATGGAAGGCCAATTTTCGGACGACGCTGGATGGCATCGGCGGACAGCAGAGGTAGCAACAGAAGATACAGCAAGTGCAACAACTACAACACCCGACCCCTCCGACTTCCTCCTGAAAGAGGGTTAGAGAGAGAGTGTTAGAAAGAGATAGAGAGGGTTAGAGAGAGAGAGAGAGGGTTAGAGGGAGAGAGAGAGGGTTAGAGGGAGAGAGAGACGGTTAGAGGGAGAGAGAGAGGGTTAGAGGGAGAGAGACGGTTAGAGAGAGAGAGGGAGAGAGAGAGAGAGAGAGGGTTAGAGAGAGAGTGCTAGAAAGACATAGAGAGGGTTACAGAGAGAGGGTTAGAGGGAGAGAGAGAGGGTTAGAGGGAGAGAGAGAGGGTTAGAGAGAGAGAGAGAGGGTTAGAGGGAGAGAGAGAGGGTTAGAGGGAGAGAGAGACGGTTAGAGGGAGAGAGAGAGGGTTAGAGGGAGAGAGAGAGGGTTAGAGAGAGAGAGAGAGGGTTAGAGGGAGAGAGAGAGGGTTAGAGGGAGAGAGAGACGGTTAGAGGGAGAGAGAGAGGGTTAGAGGGAGAGAGACGGTTAGAGAGAGAGAGGGAGAGAGAGAGAGAGAGGGTTAGAGAGAGAGTGCTAGAAAGACATAGAGAGGGTTACAGAGAGAGGGTTAGAGGGAGAGAGAGAGGGTTAGAGGGAGAGAGAGAGGGTTAGAGAGAGAGAGAGAGAGAGAGAGAGAGAGAGAGAGAGAGAGAGGGTTAGAGAGAGAGAGGGTTAGAGAGAGAGAGAGAGAGAGAGAGAGAGAGAGAGAGAGGGTTAGAGAGAGAGAGGGTTAGAGAGAGAGAGTGCTAGAAAGACATAGAGAGGGTTAGAGGGAGAGAGAGGGTTAGAGGGAGAGAGAGAGGGTTAGAGGGAGAGAGAGAGAGGGTTAGAGTGAGAGAGAGGGTTAGACAGAGAGAGGGTTAGAGAGAGAGAGAGGGTTAGAGGGAGAGAGAGAGGGTTAGAGAGAGAGAGAGAGAGAGAGAGAGAGAGAGAGAGAGAGAGAGAGGGTTAGAGAGAGAGAGGGTTAGAGAGAGAGAGGGTTAGAGAGAGAGAGTGCTAGAAAGACATAGAGAGGGTTAGAGAGAGAGAGAGGGTTAGAGGGAGAGAGAGAGAGGGTTAGAGTGAGAGAGAGGGTTAGACAGAGAGAGGGTTAGAGAGAGAGAGAGGGTTAGAGGGAGAGAGAGAGAGAGGGTTAGAGTGAGAGAGAGGGTTAGACAGAGAGAGGGTTAGAGAGAGAGAGGGTTAGAGGGAGAGAGAGAGGGTTAGAGGGAGAGAGAGACGGTTAGAGGGAGAGAGAGAGGGTTAGA
>JAJQXH010000077.1:135000-137500 GCA_022343465.1 Oscheius sp. G VE-2021 | reverse complement strand
TGCAAAGGGCGCGCGGAAAAGTGGGCGGAGCCTATTGCTTCCACTCGAGACCGTGTCAATTTGACACATTTAGCCGACAAAACCTCTACTTTTCGAAGTTTTTAGTCAATTTCCCTCTCTTTTCTTAAAATTTCTTGGCTTTTCAGCCAGAAATCCTTCCTGCCGCTGTGCTGAGGCCGTTTCTGTGCCTGCGTCCGTTGTGTTACACACCGCAGCGGCCGCTGTTTGGTTTTTAGCCATACGTCATGCGCATTATCGGCATTCTCCAGCGCCACCCGGCTGCCCCTCCTCCGCCTCCGCTTTGCTTAAGAAATGACAGCCTCAGTCACCTAAGTAGAGCTCTAATTGCACTTAAAAAGAGAGATTTTCCCAATTTTGTGGAAAAAATGGGGGAAAATTTGATTTCATAAAAAAAGCTTTAAAAAACTTTCAACTTTTTTGAACTTATTACTTAAATTGTCAACAAATTTGAGATTTTGGTCGCACTCTCGAGTGGAAGCGATAGGCTCCGCCCACTTTTCCGCGCCCCTTTTGTATTGTCGGTAATTTGAAGGTTTTAAATTCTTTTAAAATTCGTAAAGTAAAGAAAGTGTAAGAAAAATTCAAAAATAAGTATTTTGGGGCTTCTAGTCTGGAAAAGTGGCCTCGAGAGGAAGCGATAGGCTCCGCCCACTTTTCCGCGCGCACAATGAATTTACAGCAAATTAAAAGGTTTTAAACACTATTTTCATATTTACAAGTGTGTGACCTTCAAAAAAACTTAATTTCGAAACTATTGAGTAATTTTTCCATTTTACGCGGGTTACGGTAGGTACCTCCCGGATACGGTAGATTTACAAAATTTCTTTAAAGTTTTAACGTATATACATCAATCGATTGCAAATTCAATTTCCAGAAATTATTCCAATTGACCCAAATTGTGATTTTTATCAGGGAAAGAGATTTTAGCCAAAAACCACGAGTTTTCAAATTTCTCTTAAAAAATTTAAATTATTGTTATCTTCCAGCTTTGTTTTTTGTATTTTTAAAACATTTTTAAACCAACTTTTCCTTTTCAACCAACTAATTTGAGAGTTTTCTACTTTCAGAAAAAACTAAAAGGTTTTTTGTTTGTTTTTTTTCTGGATTTTTACATTATTAGGAAGGTTGATTATATAAAGTAAAACTAAATACCCCAGGGTGGATTCGAACTCGGGTCTCCAAATTTGCAAGCTAGGACGTTACCAGTTGTCCACCTGGTCCGACCCCGTAGCGAGGTGGTAGTGGTCTCGCTTGCAAATCTAGCGACCCGAGTTCGAATCCACCCTGGGATATTTTGTTTTGCCTATATTAATTGACTACTGTAGATCAATAAAATACATTTGAAATTGTTATTTGTCGACTTTCAAGCGTCCTTCGACTTAACCAAAATTAATTAACAAAAAACTATCAAAAAAAATTTAAAATCCAAATATTGCTGGATTCAGTTGATCAAAGCACGAAAATTTTTAAGACTTTGATATTTCGATGAAAATCGTAAGTGAAAAAAGTCCAGAAAATTTCAAAAATCTTTGAAAAAACGGCATTTTTCATGGTTTTTGGCTCAAAACTTTTTCCAAACTGAAATTCTGAGTTTCGGTTAATTGGAAATGTTTCTAGAAATTGAATCTTCAATCGATTACCATATATAAGTTGGTATTTTCCATTAAGTTGAAAATCTACCGTATCCTTTGTGCACCTACGGTAATCGGGCACGGCGCGCGGGACCAGCGCGCGCCACGCTCAATTAAAAATCGATTTATGAAAAATTCGATTTTTGACTGAGGCGACCACTCCAAATCCTGAAAATTTGGAAAAAAACCTATTTTCAAGATTTTAAGGCGTTTTAAAGGACTTAAAGTACCTTAAACCCCCTAATTTCCCCCTTTCGAAGGGTTTTTGACCTTTTTCCTCTATTCATAACCGCAGAAGGACCTTTGAATTCCAGGGGCAAAGACCATCTTTCGGTTTGAATTTCGTGTTCCAGGCGCCACGGCGCAAATATTTACCTGCTGCCGAACACGTCGATTCCCTCGGCCGTGTTTATCGAAAATTAACGAGAAAAAATAGCCGAATGATGCAATCCCTCGTTTAATCGGCGCGTGGGCGCCGGTGCCTGGCTAATCAAGTGTTCCGCGCCCGCGTCATCCCAGCGCACTGGTGTCCGAGTGGTTAAGGAGATTGACTCGAAATCAATTGGGCTCTGCCCGCACAGGTTCGAATCCTGTTCAGTGCGAATCTTTTTTGCTTGTTTAAATAAGCAAAAATCTTCTTTTAAACACAAAAAACCTTGTTTTAAAAATTTTAAATGATTCTCAGCCAATTAGGAAACCGTCCACCCTCTCTTTCAGCCTTTGTTAACCACTTTCCTCTTGAAAAAAGTTTTTTTAAAAACATTTTATATGTATTTATAAATAGAATTCCCCCTCTTAAGAAGTATGGCAGCCGGCTGGCAGGTCTAATTACTGACAGCCGGGCGTCG
>JAJQXH010000077.1:0-130000 GCA_022343465.1 Oscheius sp. G VE-2021 | reverse complement strand
TCTGGCTTGAACGGCTGGCAGCCGTGGATCCACCCGGCTGCCACAACCAGTTGCCCTATTGACAGCCGGTAATAAAGGGGGGGGGGGTGTCATAAAATGACGTCACTTGAGTGTGACCGATCTCTCCATAATCGGGCCCTCCCTTTCATTTACATTCAAACACCCCAGTCAGTCGGTCCTCTCTCTCTCTCTCTCTCTCTCTCTCTCTCTCTCTCTCTTCTCTCTCTCTCTCTCTCTCTCTCTCTCTCTCCAACAATTATCGATTTCTTTTCAGCGCGAGGAGTGGCCAGTTGTTTCCGGCCGGCGCTCGTCGTCTCACACTGTAGTCTCTTCAACTCTCTGTACTTCTTCAGCTTTCTGTAGAGTGTGAGTTTTAAAAAAAAATCAATCGATATTACCGTAATCCTTGATAAATCAATGAATCAATCAATAAAGTTGACTACCGTAGGCGCGCGCCTAAAATCAATCAATATCCCAT
The DNA here is from genome assembly GCA_022343465.1 of Oscheius sp. G VE-2021. NCBI lineage: Eukaryota > Metazoa > Nematoda > Chromadorea > Rhabditida > Rhabditidae > Oscheius > Oscheius sp. G VE-2021. Next base: position 129,522 of record JAJQXH010000077.1, on the reverse strand, counting down.
TAGCTTGGGCCAGAAATCTACATAATAACTACATAATTCCAGTACACAAACCAGTTTAAAAAAAGTTCGATTTTACTTACCGTAATCTTCAAACAACTAGTGTATTAATCACAAAAAAGAGTACGGTAGGTCGCGCGTGCCTGAAATCAATCGATATTCCTTGATGGCCGAAAAATCAATCAATAATTACAGTACCCAAATCATTTTCACAAAAATGCGATCGATTTCAGTACCCAGAGTCATTTTTTTGTTTGCCGTGCTGAATTGTTTTCGGCCCCTGGCGCCAGCCGGTTATTTGTCCTGCTTCTGTTGTGTCGTTACAACTACAGCCACTGCTTTTACGATTCCCGAGTGGGCGCAAAAAAGTAAATTTAATTAGAACAAAATTAAAACAATGCTATTTGTGGTTCAATTAAAACTGTGGTAATTGGGCTGAAAACACAAAAAGCAAAAGTAAGCCCGATGCGGGGCTCGAACCCGCGACAGCCAGATTAAGAGTCTGGTGCTCTACCGACTGAGCTAACCGGGCGCCGCGGCCAGGGGCGCGCAGGGCGCTTATGGTACGCGGGCAGGCGGGGCGCAATGATGGCGCCTGCAATATGCGCGTAAAAGGATGTTAAATGTGTTTTTATTGGGTTTTCGATGTAAAATAACTTAGAATATGCAAACAGTCGAAGGATTGGAGAGTATAGGGTGTGGTGGTGTGCTTGCTCTCGTGTCTCGTGTACCAGGCGCTGTTGTTGTTGTTTTGGAGCGCGTTTTCGGTTGTTGACTCGCTGCCTTCGTCCCCCCTCGTCGCTTATCAGCAGCCGCAGTGCGTTATCTTCCGCCCGGCCGAGAGACCTCGTCCAGCGGCCACCGTTCGTCCAGTAGCTGTGGCTAGCGCTTTCCCTAGCCTTCTTCTTCTTTCTTCAGACTTTTCAGGTGGATTACGGTAGCTAAGGGTTATGGTAGACAATAGAGAACACAAGAAAGGATACAGTAACCCTTGATTCAGTCATGACAATGGGGCGCGATTACTTCTCTGAAAGGCAGAGAAGACAAAACAAACCGGTGTGTCAGCGCTAATAGACTCCATTGTTGTATGCCTTAAGGCTTCTACGAAAAATGAAAATTAACAATGGAACACGAAAACTTAGACAAATACATTTTTGAAATATTTTTACAAAAACAAAGACAAAAAGCCACCGCGGGGATCGAACCAACGAGTGATTTCACGGGAGTACCGGCTTGCTAACCACTACACCACCGTGACATTAGAGGTTTTAAGTCGAAATCGCGGCGAATTTCGCTATTTCTATTGAAAATACCTTTTTAATAAACGATTTTTCACTTTTTTCTATCATTCTATCGATTGCTTACATTCATTTTAAATTTACAAAATTATAAATTAAAAATAGAGCATGAACACCAAATCCTACGTTTTTAGAATCTTTTTACAAAATGCAAAAGAAAAGCCGCGGCGGGGATCGAACCAACGAGTGATTGTATGTGAGTTCCGGCTTGCTAACCACTACACCACGGTGACATTAGAGTTTTTTTAGTCTAAATCGCGGCGAATTTCGCTATTTCTATTGAAAAAAAACCATTTTTATAACCGATTTTCACTTTTTTCTATCATTGCATCGATTGCTTCCATTCATTTTAAAATTTAGATAATTGTGAATTAGAAATAGAGCGCGAAAACTTCAAAAGATACATTGATAGAATCTTTTTCCAAAAAAGACAAAAAAAGTCGCGGCGGGGATCGAACCAATGAGTGATTGCATGGGAGTACCGGTTGGCTAACCACTACACCACAGTGACATTAGGACTTTTAAGTTGAATTTGCGCCGAATTTCATTCATTTCGGTGCGGGACCCATTGTTCTAAATGATTGTTTCACTTTTTTTCTATCATTTTATCACTTTCTTACCGCTTTTCTAGCCATTTTTATCCTTGTAGGCTACAGTAAGCTGGTTTTTAGAGAAAACATGATCGTGGCGGGATTAAAATAACAAAAAATGTGTTTAAATTCATTTTTATACAATTTTTTTCCACTTTGGTTGGAAATTTCTGCAGAAAAAGCGATAAAATCGCCAGTCTGCGATAAAATACATAAAAGGCGAGAGGAGATGGCAATCGGGGACCATTAAATTAGTTTTGGAAATTTTGTTGCTCTATTGTGAAAAATGCTGCTCTATTGTCAAAGAAAGGTTGCTGTAGTTTGACTGCGACGCGACCGCGCGCGCGGTCGCGTCGCGGTCAATTGCGCGAAACTGCGCGTATCCTATCGATTATGGTACCCAAAAAACTCCAAATGTTATGAGGATTTTGAAAATGGCATTTAAAATCCGAAAAGTTAACTCGTTTTTGAAATTGACCCCTTTGTTTATCAATTTTCTCTTCAATCCTTCGGAAGACCTTGGAATTGTTGTTTTGAAACGTCTCCCGGTAAACAATTCTCTTTCGCAACAGAGAAAGTGCCCTCTCAGCCCATTTTCCTCATTTTCCCCGCTGAAAAACGCTCTTTTTCTCTTTTTCTGGCAGTTTCCGGCGCCGCCCTCTTAATCGAGGCCACGTCGAACGGCGAACGGCCGACGCCAATCAGCTGACCGCCGCGATTTGTTTGCGGCCGGCGAAAAACGGCGGAAGAAGGGCGACGAACGCGTTTCCGACACGAAAACCGCTGATGGATTTGGCGTTTCTGCCAACTTTTTTCGTCTCGGCGCAAATTTCTGCCAAAACAAACCGCGCTTTCGTTTTCTGCATGACTTTCCGCTTCGGAAAAGTACCATAAACCATATAATCGAAAAATCAAACCGCACGGCGGAAAGTGGGCGGGGCTTAGGAGCCGCGACGCAGCCGCGCCGCGCCGGGAACGCGCGGTGCGGTCGCGTCGCGCCAATTTTTGCAATTTTGCGACTTATTACGTGATTGTTTCTAAATCGCAAACAGAACCGAAAGAACTTTCGTTATCTCCGCCAATGACCAGCTGATAAGCCTGCCGCTAAGGCTCTTCCAACGGAAAACTGCCCACTTGCACTTTTCATCATTTTTTGCGGATTCTCTAGTTTTCTTTGATAAAAATCTTTAAAAATTTAAAAATCTTTAAAAAATGACAAAAAAGTCAGTTTTATTCCTTTTTCATTCAAAAATGTCTCCGTTCGATTAAAAATGCATTATATTTGTCAAAAATACGATATTATTCAATTGTAAAGGCTGTTGACGTCACTCAAGGGGAAAAATACGCCGCGCGCGGTCGCGTCGCGGTCAGGGTACGGTATCCATGGTAACACGTATAAACTATTGACTATGATACTCCTCCAACTCTGAAAAACACGAGGATTCTGAAAATCGATTTCGTTTTTCACAAAAATTTCGTATTTTTTTTGTAAATTTCCCGAATTATGAGCTAAAATTCAGTTTTAAACTGTATTTATTTTTTTAAATGTGTCTGGTAGGCTTAAAATTGAATTCTTTTGTATAAAACGCTGTGATTCCACAAACTGGATAATTTTAAACCCAAATAGGCTGAAAAATATGCCGCCCGCAGAAAATTTAGCGGCGCGCGCGGTCGCGTCGCGGTTGGACCCAAGGCGCGCAACCCCCTCTTAATGGTACTCATTCAACTCCATTAAACAAGATGATTCTGAAAATTCTTACTGTTTTTCTTTATAATTATATTTCTGGCCTAAAAATTCGTAAAAATTATTATTTTCCTCTCCTTCTTTCGTTTTCTCCTCGCGGCAAAAGCGTGGTTTTCTCGGCTGCCAGCGAAGGTCGTGGCCGTTTCATCGGCGCTGCCGACCGTGCGTTTTTCCAATGCGCATCGATTATTTGTGCGCCGTGCGCACAACTATTCGTCCTATCTCTCTCTATATGTGACGCGCAGAGAGAGGCGTTCCACCCACCCCTACGCGGTAATCTCGGCTATTCATCTACAGCAGCTGGTAGTGTAGACTTCTCTAGGAAACCCCCGCATCGACTATGTACAAGTATAGGTAAGTCTCTCTCTCTCTCTCTCTCTCTCTCTCTCTCTCTCTCTCTCTTTCTCTCTCTTTCTCTGTCTAAATCTCTCTTTCTCTCTCTTTCTCTCTCTTTCTCTGTCTAAATCTCTCTTTCTCTCTCTTTCTCTGTCTAAATCTCTCTTTCTCTGTCTCTCTGTCTCTCTGTCTCTCTCTCTCTGTCAGTCCAAATCTCTCTTTCTCTGTCTAAATCTCTCTTTCTCTGTCTAAATCTCTCTTTCTCTGTCTAAATCTCTCTTTCTCTGTCTAAATCTCTCATTCTCTGTCTAAATCTCTCTTTCTCTGTCTAAATCTCTCTTTCTCTGTCTAAATCTCTCTTTTTGTCTGTCTAAATCTCTCTTTCTCTGTCTAAATCTCTCTTTCTCTGTCTAAATCTCTCTTTCTCTGTCTAAATCTCTCTTTCTCTGTCTAAATCTCTCTTTTTGTCTGTCTAAATCTCTCTTTCTCTGTCTAAATCTCTCTTTCTCTGTCTAAATCTCTCTTTCTCTGTCTAAATCTCTCTTTCTCTGTCTAAATCTCTCTTTTTGTCTGTCTAAATCTCTCTTTCTCTGTCTAAATCTCTCTTTCTCTGTCTAAATCTCTCTTTCTCTCTCTAACAATAGCAAGAGAATGAAGAATTTAAAGGTCTAAATTGCTCACTTTTCTTTGTTTTCCCATTTAATTGCGTGTTTCCCATCTCTCCGAACAGTCCTTTAACCTCCCCCATCCATTTTGCGCCGCCTGTTTTCCTGTCCAAGGCCGCGCGCGTTCCCTTTCGCAACTGATAACAACTCGGTATTTACCCGGTTCGGGGCGGTTTTTTTTGCAGAAGACGATCGATGCCCATAGACAGACTTTATGACCGTGTTTAGAGGGACCAGCCCGGTCTATTGTGTCAACGAAAGCGCCGGGTTTCCCAACAATTCGGTAGGCGAATGTTTGTTGACGGGGCTAAAATCACGTGGCGCTGACGGTGGAAATAGATAGGGGAGAAGTGCAGCTTTCGAAAGACTATAATAATGGCATGGGAGGGAATAGAAACAGAGGGGGTGGCAGACGCGCCGCGCGCAGAGCGCGCGCGCGGTCGCGGCGCGGCTGCTTACCACTGCCACCAGAACCTAAACATTATGGTACTGAGGCGAATCGTTAAGAAACGAAGATTCCGAAAATTTGCCCCTTTTCTTGTGAAAAACTGTGTAGAATGAGATTTAGGCCTTTTTTGGTACCCCAGAGTGAAAATAGATCCTGGGCCGCAAGCCCCGCCCCTTTCTGTACTGCTGGCCTGTCTCCCTGTGGTTGTTTTGACCTCCCTCTCGCCAATCAATCGATCGATCAATAACACCTTGTTTTCGTGGTGGGACGCGCGCGTGCTACCTCGGCTGCTCGGTTGTTTTCCATTCCGGCCCCTCTCTCTCTCGCGTGTTTTCGCTTTTCGCCCCACACCACTTTCCGCTATCTCTGGCCGTCGCCGTCGATACGTCTTCGGCTTTACGATTCTAAGAGTCTAGGGCACCTAAGCGACCGGAAGTACCTTAAGAACTTAATAAGGGACACTTTTCCGACCAAACTTCTTCTTTCCCGGTTAAAAACAGCCAAAAAAGAACGATTTTGATAAAATTGGAATGATTTCGACGTCAAAATCTATTTTCCTCGGGTAGACATTTTCGCTCCCACGCGCAATGCCCAGACCTTTTCGCTCCCACGTAAAATCCTAAAAGTTGACTTTGTTTAAAGAAAATACTGTATCTTGCGTTTGTTTGTTATTTTCCTTCAGAAAAGTGTCCAGCCGCCCCCTCTTCCTTGTCTTTTGATGGTCCTAGAGGGGCGAAATGCTAACGAAAACACTCCCAGACGGCGGCCGCAGCTGTTTTCCTAGCCGAGAGGATAACATTTTTCACTTTTAGATTCAGGCGCCTTCAGATGAAAAGTGAAAACGCGGAACGATGTGCAAAACCATGCCGCTGCGATTCATAAGCGCCCCGCGAGCCCCTGTATACGGCGCCTGGTTGGCTCAGTCGGTAGAGCACCGGGCTCTTAATCTGAGTGTCGCTGGTTCGACCCCCGCATCGTGCTAAGTTTTTGCTTTTTCTATTTCAAGCCTATTTTGTCATATATTTTAGTGATTAATGCTTTTCTGCCTTGAATTCACGTTGTAGCCAACAAAAACTTGTCATAATGGGCGCCCCCGCAGGCTCTCTCAAGTATTGTGTCTTCTGCCTGAAAACAAAGATTTGCCTCTTCTGCGAGCTTTGAATTTGTGCACAAATTGGGCGCCAGTAAACAGCGGACGAACATATTCTATTTGTTTTCGACCGGCAGCAGAGCGGCCCGGCTGTTTTTCACATTGATTGCAGCGATTGCGACCAGCGCCGTTCCTTCTTTCCTCCACTTGAACCTAACTTCATCAATCAGTTGTAAGCCATTTTTTATGGCAAAATCCATCTATTTAATGAAAAGATCGACAAAAGCTACAAAGTTTGATGTTTTACTTGAGATTTTATTAATTTTTTGGTCCCAAATTTCCCCAAAAACCCCAAAATTCTTGGTTGTTTCTCGTATTATTTAGTGCTTATACTTACATTTCTCAAAAACTATTTGGCTTCCAACCCTTGGCTGAGTATCATTCCATCACGATTCAATTTGATTCTTACATCCGCAAAACGCGGCCATCGCCCAGTCATTCATAAGCGCCTTGCGCGCCTCAGTCTCCACCGCCCGGTTAGCTCAGTCGGTAGAGCACCAGACTCTTAATCTGGCTGTCGCGGGTTCGAGCCCCGCAACGGGCTTACGTTTTGCTTTTTCGGTTTTAAGCCTAAATCGTGAGTTTTATGGCTTAGGAATGTATTTTAATCAATAAAAATGCTAAAATGGGTGAATTGAAGTGGAAAAGCTAGGCTTATTGAATTGGTAAAGAGACTATACAGGCTTCCCCGCACAAATAATTACTCTTTCCGCCACGCAACTTTGTTTTCCGGAAGGAATTTTATGAATCAGAGAGTTATTGACAGTTTCTGACTTCTGTTTGCCGTCTTTTCTTTGGAAAGTCTTTGAAATTCTACGGCAAACACCAGTTTCGGCCCATCTACAAGGACCACCCAGGAAAACTGTCAGACAAACGACCAGGGTTCGATCCCTGTCGAAAAAAAATTTACTAAAACTTTTTGTGAGGCGTATCCTAGCAACTATCTTTTTGAACTTAGAATATCTTTCAGGTTCTCTAAGCGATTCTCTTTCTCTATCTATCTCTATCTTGAAACAGTGGAGTCATGTGGCAATATCACACGAAATAGTGGAATTGTGTGACAAAACAAAACACTTTCTCTGTCCCTCTATCTGGCTATCCACCTGTTTTCTCTCTCTCTTTTTCTTTCTCTCTCTCTCTCTCTCTCTCTCTCTCTATCTATCTTTCCCTCTCTCCATCTCTCTCTCTCTCTCTCTCTCTCTCTCTCTGTTGTTGTGATGTCTGCCGAAGGGGGGGAACACGCCGAAAACCAGTCGGAACACAGTGTGCCACTGGGTGCGACTGCCAGCAGCGGCGTCCCAGAAAATGTGTTTCTCTCTTCTTTCTCCCTCCGTCTCTCCCTCCGTGTCGATTTTTGATTCCGCATGGCCAAAGGATAAACAGACCTGGCCGCCGGAGAATTCTCCTCTTTTTCGACGTTGGCGTTCCACGGTTTTGTGTTTCAGTCGGATGCCGTTTCCCTACTTCTCTAGCTTTTTGGCAACCATAGGCCGCTTTTTGGCAACCGTAGGCCGCTAGGATCCCTTTTTGGCAACCAAAGGCTGCTTCGACCGCTTTCTGGCAACCATAGGCCGCTTGAGCCGCTTTCTGGCAACCAAAGGCCGCTTGAATCACTTTTTTAACCAAAGGCCGCTTTGACTCCGTTTTGGCAACCGTAGGCCGCTTGAACCGCTTTTGGCAACCAAAGGCCGCTTGAACCGCTTTTTAGCAACAACCATAGGCCGCTTGAACCGCTTTTTAGCAACCATAGGCCGCTTCGACCGCCTTCAGGCAACCAAAGGCCGCTTGAACCGCTTTCTGGCAACCAAAGGCCGCTTGAATCACTTTTTTAACCAAAGGCCGTTTCGACCGCTTTCAGGCAACCAAAGGCCGCTTGAACCCCTTTTTGGCAACCAAAGGCCGCTTGAACCGCTTTTAGCAACCAAAGGCCGCTTAAACCGCCTTTTTGGCAACCAAAGGCCGCTTGAACCGCTTTTTGACAACCAAAGGGCGCTTGGACCCCTTTTTGGCAACCATAGGCCGCTTGGATCGCTTTCTGGCAACCAAAGGCCGCTTCGACCGCTTTCTGACAACCAAAGGCCGCCTCGACTCCTTTTTGGCAACCAAAGGCCGCTTCGACCGCTTTCTGGCAAAAAAGGTCGCTTTTTTCCTTTTTCCTTTAAACCTAAAGAATTTCACTTCTAAGTCCCTAAAACCCTATTTTTAAATCACAGAACCCCCCTAATTTTCATTTCGCCGTTGTTTTCCCTCCCAATTGCACTGATAAAGGGTTGTGTAACACTTTGAAACCTCCCTCACTGCAGTTTCTGTTTTTCTCTCTCGGCAGGGGGGAGTGACATGCCCTTTCAATCGATCGATCCCCATGGCGAATTTTGTCTCTTCTCAGTCATCATGTCTTATTTTTATACAGTAACCGGTTCTCTCCCAATGGTATCATATTAGGAATTTCTTTGAAACAACGTGTTTTGTAACATTTATAGTTGTATTTAGAAATTAAAAAAATCTAATAGTTTTACATTATTGTTTTTATTGTAAATACAGTTTTTAACGTGCAAAAGAGGTCCACTGGTTTCCAGGACGCTCACCCGATAACCCCTATCTGGTTCATGTTTCGTAAATTCAAAATGCGGATTCAGAATGCTTTCTTTCGTTGTTTGAACCGTTTTTGGAGTTTGTGATTCGTAGCGCAGAGGTTTTTGTCAAAACTACGACACAATAGGTCGAGGGTTCGATCCCCACCAGTGCTCTTTAGTTGATTTGGCTTGAAAATTATCAAAAATGGGTTTCTAAATCATTCTGGTTAACATAAATAACTTGAATATTTTTTCTTGAGATTTTTCAAAAAAGTGCCCCTGAAGGACTCTCACGCAATAACCCTACCTTCTTTTATAAGTCCACGTTTCGAAAGCTCCAAATTCTGATTAAGAATACTAAGGATTGTTTTTGTCAAAACTGCCACACAATAGGTCAAGGGTTCGATCCCCACCGGTGCTCTAGAGTTTGTTTGTTTTCAAAGCGATCAAATAAGGTGTTCTAAATCACTTTGGTAAACATAAATCACTTGAATTATTTTTTTTCAAACATTTAGTTTTTTCCTAATTTTCTTTTTTTTCAGAGGCGTAGTAGGCGTTGGTTTGATGGACGATCGCAGCGGGTCGACGCAGATGAACGCGGGCGGCGGCAGTCCTGCCGGCGACTCGCATCACGAGGAGGCTCGGCTCCACGCCGACTCCGACGATGGATCGCAGACCCAGGACCCCGGGTAAGTGGAGATTCATGGAAAAATGACTTCAGGAGAATTATATAGGCAGAAAGTTTTTCGGAAATAGATTCAGGAGAAGATTTGCTTTCGAAAGAGTATAATAATGGCATGTGCTGGAATATAGTTAACAGACGCGTCGCGCGCGCGTAGGGGGGGGGGGGGGGGGGTTGCGCGCGCAGTCGCGGCGCGACTACAGAACCTACTCATTATGGTACTTAAACTAATCGTGAGAAAACGTAAATTTTGAAAATGAGCCCCTTTTCCTATGACAAAGAGTGTAGAAAGACATTTAGGCCGTTTTTGTGATTTTGTCTGGGTTTGGGCCGCGTGTAAGCATCCCACTGGTGGCCATCGTGCGTAAACGCAGTGCAGGCCATGCGAAAAAGTTTTAATTGGCCCAAAATATCCTAAAATACCGCCCAAAATCGGTCTCTTCAGAGTCTTTTGATCGAGAAAAGCCGATTTCGTTCGGGTTTGGGTCGCGCGTAACTGATTAACTAGGCCGCGGATAACAATATGATCGGCAACCAACCCGCGTAAACACAGTGCAAGCCATGCGGAAAGGCCTGAATATGCAATATAATGCCATTATCGGTATCTGATTGAAAAATTTCCGCCGACTTCGTCTGGGTTTGGGTGGCATAACAATCTGAGCGGCAGCCATGGTGCGTAAACGCAGTGCAAACCATGTGTAAAGTTGAAATTTGTGATACGCCCCCCCCCCCCATTTGGCCTTTGATTTTGCTATGCCTAATTCGAATGACGCCTGATCTCCGAACTTTGACGAGCGACTGCCCAAAAAACAAGCATCAATGGGACTTCTATATTAGTTCCCAGCGTTCCAAGTTCAACGGATTCACTGGATTTATTGCTTTTATTGCGATTTTCTCGGAAAAACATCATTATGTGTCATTTTCTCCCGTTCTTTCGTTATTTTATTTGCTAGTTCCCTTAATTACAAAACGCAAATTTCATTTTAATAGTGTAAATACATAAAATTTTACAATAAAAACTAAAAAGCAAAAATATTCCAGCGGAGGGGAGTCGAACCTGGGACCTCCAGCTTATGGGGCGAGGCGCTTACCTCTGCGCCACAGAAGCAATAAATGCAACGCCCCGCCGCGCCCTTTTAAAGCGCAAACCCAGAAAATATAAAACATCAATAATTCAATCTTTTTTCCAGGAAAATGTTCGTGGGTGGTCTGAGTTGGCAGACGACAGCCGAAGGCCTGCGGGACTACTTCAGTAAATTCGGCGAAGTTAACGAGTGTATGGTTATGCGGGATCCTGCTACGAAACGGGCTAGGTGGGTATCGATTTACTGATTTTTATTCTTATTGTTAGCTTTTATATTGATTTTTTAATGATTTAAAAAAATATCGATTTTCAGAGGCTTCGGGTTTATTACTTTCGTCGACCCTGCTAGTGTAGATAAAGTACTAGCACAGGAAGAACACGAGCTAGACGGGAAGAAGGTAGGAGAGGGGTTAAGGTAGTTAAGAACTAAAGATGTTTAGATTGATCCGAAGGTAGCTTTTCCGAAGAGGGCACAGGCCAAGGTGGGTTGGAGAGAGAGAGAGAGAGAGAGAGAGAGAGAGAGAGAGAGAGAGAGATAGAGAGAGAGAGAGATAGAGAGAGAGATAGAGAAAGTGTTTTTGCCACATCATTCCACTGTTTTGTATGATTTTGCCACATGACTCCACTGTTTCAAACAAGGCAGGTTAGAAACAAATCATTTTCAACACTTTTTTTTCTTTTTTGTAAACACAGTACAAGCAAGCCCTAAGAATTGTAAAGTCAGTACAATCCAGAGGTTAGGTCTGTAAACGCAGTGCATACTTAACGTAAGTTTTGTAATCGCCATTTAATCTAGGGGATTAAGCTTGTAAACGCAGTACTGGTTAGGCGCAAGATTTGTAAAAGCAGTACAGACTAGGCGGAAGGGTTGTAAACTCAGTGCAGACTGCAGTATTTGTTAAATGCCAAATTTGTAAATGTAGGGTAGTCTAGTTGTAATGGTTGTAAACGCAGTGCAGGCTAAGGATTAGATTTGTAAACACAGTGCATACATAGTGTCAGAGCTGTAAACGCAGTACAAACTAGGTATAGCAATTGTAAACGCAGTACAGGCTAGACGTAAGTTTAGTAAACCTAGCTCAGCCCAGATGTAAAGTTTGTAAACACAGTGCAAACTAGATGATAATGCTGTAAACGCAGTGCAAACTAGACGTTAATGCTGTAAACGCAGGACAAACTTGGTATCCCACGCATCAGAGCTGTAAACGCAGTACTAACTAGGTGTACGAATTGTAAACGCGGTTATGTCAAGTTTGTAAACTTAGGATAATCTTGATATAAAGTTTGTTAACACAGTGCAGGTTAGGGGTTACGTTTGTAAACGGAGTACATACAAGGTATTGAGGCTGTAAACGAAGTACAAACTTGGTTTAACGCTTGTAGACCCAGTATAGTCAAAATATTAGGTCTGTAAACATGGGTTAGCCCAGATGTAAAGTTTGTAAACGCAGTGCAAACTAGACGTTAAAGCTGTAAACGCAGTACAAAGTGGGTATAACGCATATAAGCACAGGAAGGTTAGATGTCAAGGTTGTAAACCTAGGTTAGTATAGGTGAAAAATTTGTAAACGCAGTACACACTAGGTGTTAATGCTGTAAACGCAGGACAAACTTGGTATAACACTTGTAAACGCAGAACAGGCTAGACGTCAAGGTTGTAAACGCAGTACACACTAGGTGTGAATGCTGTAAACTCAGTGCCAACTAGACGTTAATGTTGTAAACGCAGTACAAACTAGACGTCACATCTGTAAACACAGTACAAACTAGGTATAGAAGTTGTAAACTGAGTGCGGTCTATAGTAAACGCAGTGCAGAGTGTAAACGCAGTGCAAGCAAGACTTTAGATCTGTAAACGCAGTGCAAACTAGGCCCCCATTCAAAAATCCGTATTTCCCAAAAGTTTTGAATCGTAAGTTAGTCCCCCCTGACAGCCGTCGTTTAATGGCCGGCGTCTCTCTTCACGCAGAATTGGGCGAGTGATGTATTGGCTTGGATTGTTGTGCTGGTCGGGGATTGCCTTACACGTAGGGCTCTTAGTGAATGATGGCATTCGCCGATCCGATTTCCGCCCGCCTGGTCCCTTCCGCCGCAACAAGCATTTTGCAATTGGTTTCAGGCTGTTTTCGCCCAGAGTCATTCTAAAAAAGAGCCAATTTCAAAGCTATTTCGAAACTGGAACACGAAAAGTGGTTAAACTCAGTGCAAACTAGATGTAAAGTTTGTAAACGTAGGGCAGGCCAGGCGTAGAGATTGTACTTATAGTACAGAAAGCTCGAAAGACTTGTAAACTCAGGGCTGGCTAGGCATAAGTTTTGTAAACGCAGTGCTGGCTTGGCCTAAGATTTGTAAACGCAGTGCAAACCGGAAATAAGATTTGTAATCGTTGTAAGTGTTACAAAACCATCCTAAATTACTCTTAGCTTAAGTTGGGTAAACGCAGTGCAGAGTATATATAAAGCTTGTAAACGTCGTGCATACCAGACGTAGGGATTGTAAACGTAATGCATATTTCTTGTGAGGTTTGTAAACTCAGGGCTGAAGCACAAGGGCTTTAAATGTTAATTTTAAACTTAGTCTTACTCACTTTAGGCCTAAGTTTGTTAAACAAGCTTTGTAAACGCAGTACAGACTAGGCGTAAGGTTTTGAAATGCAGTTCTAGGGCTACCTAATGGTTTCAAATGACAGTAAGAAAGTATTGTAGACTTTACTCATTTTAGGCCTTAGTTGGTTAAACGCAGTACACCCTAGCCGAAAAGTCTGTAAACGCAGTACAAGCTTTACTTAAGGATTGTAAACCCAGTTCAAAAGAGAAGAAAAAGTTTGTAACCGGCATTTCATGTTGTTAACTCAACTTTACTTTGTCCATGCTTCGTTAAATGTCGTTTGAAAACCGTTAAACGCAGTACACCCTAGCCGAAAAGTCTGTAAACGCAGTACAAGCTTTACTTTTGTTTTTTAAGGTTTGTAAATGCAGTTCTAAGGTTACCTAATGCTTTCAGACCGCAGTAAGTGTATATTGTGGACCTTATTCACTTTAGGTGAACGTTGGTTAAACGCAGTGCAGACGTGGCGTAGGGTTTGTAAACGCAGTACAGGTTTGGCATGAGGGTTGTAAACATAGTACAAACGATATGTAAGGTTTTTACCAGCAATGTTGTTAATTCAATCTCCTAATTCCAACGCGGTCGTTAAACCGTTAAAAGCAGTACACCCCAGGCGTAAACTCTGTAAACACAGTGCAAGGCTTGTTGTCTCCCCCTGAAATCCCCCCTTTTCTCTTCTGATAAGCGTCATTCCTCCCCCTAATCCCCAAAATCTCTCTCTTCTTCCCTCCCCCCGAAAATATGTCCTCCCCCCCCCTTGATCCCCCTGAGCGAGGCAATCCATCGCCGTCCGATGGCCATTCCCCTCCTTTTTCCCCTCCCATACCTCAGTCGTTATTATGTCTCTCCTGCTTCGTCAATAGAGAAACGGGGCTGATTCAGGCCCACTCCGTTTGATGTAATAGGTGTTAATTGCTCTCCGACGGACTGCTCCGCACTGACTTTCTAGACGCGCCTTTCTAGTTTGCAGGCTCAAAAATCACTTTTTTTGTTGTTTTAAACAGAAAATTTTATTTTTACCTATTCTAAATGATAGGTTAACATGCCCTCTTGTTTTTGAGCCAAAAGTGCGCTGAACTACTTTTCCACCCCTTTTACATACATACATACAAACGGTTTATTCTCTAGGGATACACCCTGAACCGCCAGAATGAATCACAGCTGTCGCTACGGTAGCTCGAAGAATCTTGTTCAATCCACAGTTTCCTTTGAATCGGCTATGATTGCCCTCCGTCCAAGTTGCTGGTACAGCTCTCCTTGTCGTGGGCAGCTTTTTCGTAGGCTTCTGGGAGAGTCGGGCGACTGCAGACGACTTCTGTAGCTCATTTGGATGGAGCTACGTCCTCACGGGGCTCCATTCCGGCTTGAGGACGGGCGATCCAGGCCCGGTTGGAAGAGCGGGGGAGAGACCGACCGCACGGCCGCGCGAGACGCAGGAAAGACCCCTTTATCTATGTTTATTCCCTTCGAAAAGCACTTTTCTTTGTGTTTTATTGTTCCCAAATGTTCTATTAAACTAGGCAAAACAAAAATACGGGGGCGGATTCGAACCCTGGTCGTAAGATTTCCAAGCGAGGACGTTACCACTAGACCATCGGGCGCGCCGCCTCCGTAGCGAAGTGGTAGCGCGCTCGCTTGCGAATCTAGCGACCCGAGTTCGAATCCACCCCAGGATTTTTTGTTTTGCTTTAATTAAATTAACTTTCTAAATCAAGCTGGTACATTTGTAATTGCTTTTTGTCGACTTTAAAACTTGAAATCCCTTTTTAACAAGGACAATAACGACATCAAAGACTTAAGTTGCTAAAAAAAAGTATGAAAAATACTAAAAACCTAGTTTTTACCTAATAAGATTACAACATTTTCAAATAAATTCAAAAATCTCGGAAAAATTGACTTTTTTTGTGATTTTTGGGTCAAAACGTGTTCCTTTATGGAAATTTTGCTTTTCGCCGCTTGTAAATATTCTGGAAATTAAATTTGCAATCGATTCACATACATATATATGAACTTATAAAAAGTAGACAAATCTAACGCGACTGCGCGCGCCCGCGCGCCGCGCCATACTGCAATCAGCGCGAATTATGCCTTAAAATTTTGCATAAGGCTTTAAAACTAAAAAAAACTTTGGTTTTTCCTTATTTGCCCTAATTTTGGGCATTCCTGATGTTATCTGGGCTTAAGTTGGAAAATCCTACAGTAACCCGAGACCCAAAAATGACCTGGGCCCAACATTTTCAGAATAACCTACTTAGGTCATATTAAGGTTTTAAGGTCCTTTTTGTATGTAAGGAATAATATTTTCCCAAAGTCACTTGCGTTACAGTTTTGACGAAGCCCTCCTCGAGGTGTCGTGAGTCACGAAAAAGCAGGAAATTGAATTTTCCACGGCGTGCCAAATTAACGACAAAGCGCTCGCCGACAAACAACTTCTCCAAGGCAAATATTAGTGTGTTTTGCGCCTTTGCCACCTGAATGAACCCAAACCCCTCGAAATACGAATTTACCCCAACGACGTCCTCCAGTTGACGGCCCTGTAAACAGAGTGCAAAGTATTCTCTAATCTCCTTTGCGAACTTCCCTCTCATGTACTATACTTTAGCCGTATTTGCCTGTTTTCGTAGTTCGCCGCCTGGGGCCCTAATAATTGCTGCCAGCCGGAGGAGTAATCCGGGCCACCTTCTGCCAGCCGCCCATGAGCCTTTTGACAGCCGGTTGGGGCGACAGATGGAGGGATTAGGGTTGGCTTTTGTAGGCAGCCACTTCCTAGTTAATTTCTCTCTCTCTCTCTCTCTCTCTCTCTCTCTCTCTCTCTAAATCTCTCTAAATCCCTCTTTCTCTGTCTAACTCTCTCTTTCTCTGTCTAAATCTCTCTTTCTCTGTCTAAATCTCTCTTTCTCTGTCTAAATCTCTCTTTCTCTGTCTAAATCTCTCTTTCTATGTCTAAATCTCTCTTTCTATGTCTAAATCTCTCTTTCTCTGTCTAAATCTCTCTTTCTCTGTCTAAATCTCTCTTTATCTCTCTAAATCTCTTTTTCTATGTCTAAATCCCTCTTTCTCTGTCTAAATCTCTCTTTCTCTGTCTAACTCTCTCTTTCTCTGTCTAAATCTCTCTTTCTCTGTCTAAATCTCTCTTTCTCTGTCTAAATCTCTCTTTCTCTGTCTAAATCTCTCTTTCTCTGTCTAAATCTCTCTTTCTCTGTCTAAATCTCTCTTTCTCTGTCTAAATCTCTCTTTCTCTCTCTAAATCTCTCTTTCTATGTCTAAATCCCTCTTTCTCTGTCTAAATCTCTCTTTCTCTGTCTAAATCTCTCTTTCTCTGTCTAAATCTCTCTCTCCCTCTTTTCTCCCAAAGAATCCTCTGCCAAATGGCATAATGGCGTTGTTTTCGCCAAAAAAGGAAAGCTCAGAGCCTGGGTCTCCGGGATTTGCCTCATTTTGTGCATGACAGACTCGGCTCTCTCCGCATCGATAAACCACCGAACAGACAGAAAAACATGTTTTTCTCTAGGAAATTTTCCTTTTCCATCCCTTTTAATGTTTTTTTTTCTATTTCTGCAAGAAATATTCCATTTTATACATTTTATAATATAATTTAACAAAATAAATCTATTTTTCACTCGGAGGATCCGAACCATCGACCTCTTTCTCACCGCGCAGGCTACTTCCCTGCTGCGCCATTGGGCCCCCCCGCGGCGTGACGCCCAAAATGTGATTCCCTCCCAAAATTCAACTTTTCAAGTGAAAAACAACAAAAAGTACAAATTTCGCATTACAATTCGATAAGAAAACGTGAAACGTCAGTTTGTTTTCGATTTTCAGGGGGTGGTGATGACGAAAGTTACACATTTCTGATGATTTTGTTTCAATCTAGGTGGTTTTTCAGGTGAAAACAATGTTTCAATTGAAATTGTATTCAATTTTCATTTTTCAAACAAAAAGCGGGCTCTGGCCAAGTGGTATCGTTCTCGCTTACAAATCTAACGACCTGAGTTCGATTCCACCCTGGGGTATTTTATTTTGTCTGATAAAGAATAAACTTTATAGACTAGCTATAGACTTTAGTTATTGATATTTTTGGTTTTCCAAGGAAAAAATATAATTATCCGAAAAATGATATTTTCACGGTTTTTGGCCAATAACTTTTCCCTGTTGAAAATATCGGATTCAGTCGATTGATAATGTTTCTGGAAATTTAATTTTCTATCGATTGGTATATATAATTTAAATATTTAAAAGAATTAAAAAGTGGTACTGCGCGCGCCTAAGGACCAGCGCGCCGCGCACCAGTCTGCACTCCGCGCGCCGTGCCAAACATCAATCAGCGCTTTTATCCCCTTAAAAGTTTTCTAATTCTAAGGCATCTAAGGTTTTAAACCTTAAAAAAATATAGATTTCCCCTAATTTCCCTCTCCTTCAGGCGTTCCCGCCGTGGTTTGAAGTGCTTACACCGCTTATTTAGTGCTCGGGGCCCTGGCTGATTGGCTGCGTGGCGCCGCGCTCTTCTACGCCTGGGGAAGGGCCCTTATCGCCTCATAATAATCACTCCTCCTCTGCCAGCCGGCTGTCTCCTCAGCCACCGTAGTCCCCCCATTTCCCTCATTTTATCTCAAAATCCATCTCTTCCCCAAAGGGAATGAAATTTTCATCAAAATCTTCGAAATCCAAGGAATTCGTCACCTAAAAGTGCATCTGCTATCGGGAAAAGGGCAGTGGGTTTGTCGAACGGCTGTTGTTTTAAAGGAGGAGCCGCGAAAACAGGAAGATATCTTCGTTTTCAAGATTCCTTCCCTTTTCAATTTCATATTTCTTTTAAACACCTTAAAAACCTTAAAACTTGATTTTTAAACAATTTTAATCAATCGATCCTCCGCGGCTTGCACGTAACGCAACCGCGCGCGATCGAAAAACTACAAAAAGAGAAATTAATGTAAAATATAGTTTTTCTTTAAATTTTTGTTAAAATTTATTTAAAAATTTAAAAAAAAATTAATTTTTAATCGATTTCAAATCGAATTACTTTCATCGCCTCACTGTTTTCCCAGTCGCAGGCCAATAAACACCCAATAATTAAACAAATAATTAAAATTACTATTGAAAAACAAGTTGTAATACAAGTTTGTAACCTTTTCACTATTTTTCGTATATTGAAAGAGGTTGGCGGTGGGCGGCGGTTACTTAAGGGCGCGCCGCGCAAAGTTTGCATTGGCGCGCCTTGGCGCAGCTGGTTAGAGGTCGGATTGCTGATCGAAAGGTCACAGGTTCGAGTCCTCTCAATGTCAATATTCTTTTGCTTAATAAGATAAGACTATTTTTCCTTTTATATAACTAAGTCGATTTAAAAAAATAAAATTAGCTGAAAAATCCAGCAGGTTACACACGAAAACGTGTGGTTTGCCACTAAACAGAAATAATAACATGAATAATTGACTTTTCTATTTAAAAAGTCGTTTTAAAAACAAGTTTGTTAGCTTTTCAACACTTTTCGTTAATTGAAGCAGGTTGGCGGAGGGCGGCGGTTACTTAAGGGAGCGCCGCGCTCGCATACCATTGGCGCACCATGGCGCAGCTGGTTAGAGGTCGTATTTGTAATCGAAAGGTCGTGGGTTCGGATCCTCTCTAAGGCAATTTTCTCTTGCTTGTTAAAATAAGAAGGTTTTAACTTTTTGTTTGATTTCTAAGTGGTTTTTGACTTTCTCCTCTCCGTTTTCCTGCAAACGAGATAAATTTCCCTAGGAAACCCCGTCATTTCCCTTCTCCTCTGATTCTGCCCCATTCCCCCCTCCCCCTCTCCTTCTTCTGAAAATCGCGGTGGTCCACCCTGCCTAATTGTGTGCAGCCGAGCGATTACTACCACCCACCCCCCTCTCTCTAAGGCGCCGCCCGGCCACCCCACACACCTTCAGGCGTAATTTGGCGCCCCCGAGCGGCCATTATTCGCCCTGCACACACATAATTGAGAGAGAAGGAAGGCGATAGAAGCAGTCGTCATGGCCCTCGTCACTGGATATCCACCCGTAGGTGCAGTTTATCAAGCACAAATCGAGGTACTTGCGGATTCTTAAGGTTTTACCCTAAGTTCATTAAGATTATACTTATTTTCTACATTGGTTTACGTATCTTTGAACTTACCGTAGTTGTTTTATGCCGCTTGGACTAGAGAGAGAGAGAGAGAATAAAGTTAGACAGAAAAAGAGAGATTTAGACAGAGAAAGAGAGATTTAGACAAAGAAAAAGAGATTTAGACAGAGAAAGAGAGATTTAGACAGAGAAAGAGAGATTTAGACAGAGAAAGAGAGCCCCTCTTCCAGATGGTCACCAAGACCAAGAAGGTGTTCATCGGCGGTTTGTCCGCCTCTTCCACGCTAGAAGACATGAAGAGCTACTTCGAACAATACGGAAAGGTACGTCTTTTCCCTAAAAATACATCTTCCACGCCTTATTAAGGCCTTATTTTAAGACTCTCCAACGCCTTTCCCCCAAGGGTACTGTAGTTTTGTAGTTACCGTAGTAGTCCGTGTCATTTGAAATGGTTCCCAGGGAATAGTGTAGTTCTATCACACCAAAATGGGTTTTTTGGGTTACGGTAGGCGGGACTAACCAATTTCACACCTAACACTAGTAGTCAATCGATTATCGATTAGTTGTTTTGTTTTATCGATCGATTTCAGGTCGAAGACGCCATGCTCATGTTCGACAAGGCGACGCAACGACACCGAGGTTCGTAAAGTTTGCTCCTGGGGGCTCCTGAAGCGGTGAAAATCGAAGCCGCGTGTTTTTCCAGGCCACTTTGGCCAGCTGAATATGTGTGGGAGCATTTGTCGCATTTGCATAATCGGCGGCGATTTGGCGTTCAATTGGAGAGGCGGCTGGCAGCAAGCACAGCGGGAGGCGGCTGGTTGGAAGGAGAGGGCGGCTGGCAATAAGGGAACGGGAACAGCTAGAGGAAACTATTTGGCAGCCGGGTGGTAGCAAGCGGCTGGAAATAAGAGTTTTAACAGGGTGTCACTAACTCTTGCCAGCCGGCTGGTAGTTACAAACTGGCAGAAATGAACGGCTGGCAATAAGCTTCCTCTAAGAAATCGACCGGCTGTCAATAACTACTGTCGTGACAGCCGGCTGGCAGGAAACAGCGGCTGGCACATAAGTTTGTTTCTCAGTAGGATATTTCAGCCTAGTGAAATAGCAACCGAAATCCACCGACTGTCACTAACTATACTGTCGTGACAGCCGGCTGGTAGCAACCGGCTTGTAGAAAAGAGCGGCTGGCAATAAGCTTTATGCATGCGGAGATATGCTACTCAAGAAAGATAGCCGGCTGTCACCAACGCTAATGTCGTGACAGCCGGTTGGTAGCAACCGACTGGCAGGATACATCCGGCTGGCAGGAAATGGACGGCTGGCAATAAGAATATGTGCGTAGGTTTTCTAATTAGGAAAGCTACAGTCAAACAACCCGGCTGTCACTAACTCTATTTTTCCTGACAGCCGGCTGGTAGCAACCGACTGGAAGGATACATCCGGGTGGCAATAAGGCGCCGGTAATATCTGGTAGGAAACAATTCGACAGCCGGGTGGTAGCAAGATCCGGCTGTCACTAACTATACGGTGGTGGCAGCCGGCTGGCAGGTCCGGCTGGCAAGATATAACCGGCTGGCAGCAATGCTCAGCTGGCAATAATCCTCCTCAACTGATTTTTAAAGCCATGCTACTCAGGAAAGCAAACAGCGCGGCTGTCACTAACTCTCCTGCCACCCGCTCTTCTTGCAGCCAGCCGCAGTATGTTTTCCTTCCTGGGGGGTCCGTCGGTTGTTTTGTGCCAGCCGGCTGGCAGTTTCTGCCTGGATGAATGCCTTGGCCGACGGGGGATTAAGGCGAATGCCGAGTTATGCGCCCGACGAACACAGAAGCTGGCGAGAGAGGGAGGGAACCAGCCGGCTGTCACAAGCGATCGTGCCAGCCGAGGGTTATCGCGGCGCGCCCGGAGTATAGGGACCACCCATAGGGTGAAGAGGACCAGTAAACACAGGGCATCTCATGTGGATACAATAGGAAGGGATCGTGTAAACACAGGGCGTTTAAATTTAAAATTTAAAATTTATAATTTAAAATACAAATGTAAAATGTAAAATGTAAAATTTAAAATACAAAATTTAAAATTTAAAATTTAAATTTTAAAATTTAAAATTGCGGTAAAACTGCAATTTTCAGGGTTCGGCTTCATAACCTTCGACAACGATGAGGTTTCTGACAAAGTTTGTGAGATCCACTTCCACGAGATCAATGGAAAGATGGTCGAATGCAAGAAGGCCCAACCGAAGGAGGTTAGAGTCAGAGAAGCAGAGACATAGAGGGAGATTTTAGGTAATGCTACCCGTTCAACTAAGCAAGTCGAGAGCAGCAGCCGCACGAAACCTCTACGGTCTTCCTCCAGAGCAGCTTTTAGGTTAGAGAGAGAGAGAGAGACGGAGAGAGAGGGAGAGGGAGAGAGAGAAAGAGACATTTAGACAGAGAAAGAGAGATTTAGACTAATAAAAAGAGATTTAGACAGAGAAAGAGAGTTTTAGACAGAGAAAGAGTTTTAGAAAGAGAAAGAGAGATTTAGACAGAGAAAGAGAGATTTAGACAGAGAAAGAGAGATTTAAACAGAGAAAGAGGGATTTAGACAGAGAAAGAGAGATTTAGACAGAGAAAGAGAGATTTAAACAGAGAAAGAGAGAGTTAGACAGAGAAAGAGAGATTTAGACAGAGAAAGAGAGATTTAGACAGAGAAAGAGAGATTTAGACAGAGAAAGAGGGATTTAGACAGAGAAAGAGAGATTTAAACAGAGAAAGAGAAAGTTAGACAGAGAAAGAGAGATTTAGACAGAGAAAGAGAGAGAGGGGGAGAGAGAGAGAGAAAGAAAAGAGAGAGAGAGTGCTAGAGAGAGACATAAATAGAGAGAGAGGGAAAGAGAGAGACAGAGACAGAGAGAGATAGAGATAGAGAGACAAAGAGAGAGAGAGGAGAGAGAGAGGAGAGAGGGAGAGACAGAGAGGAAATCATCTAACCCTTCTCTTTCAGCCTACGCCACGTATCTACCTCGCCTGGGTTACGGTAACTTCCTCTACCCAGGAATGACAAATGGTAGGTCTATCTCTCCTCAACTGATCTAAGCCATTTTGTGTGCAGAGGCCCCTCTTTTACAGGCGCGCCGCTGTTGGTAAAATGCGGGTCGCCCTTGGATATGACAGGTTACTAACGGAATGGTAGCGAGTAATTGTGATGAGAGGCGGCCTGTAGAGACTGTGGTAGAAAAGGCCTTAGAGTAGAGAAAGAATGGAGGCAACCAAAGGTTATTGAAGCACTTTCAGCCTTCGTCAACCCCATGTCCAACTATCCGGGCATCCCTTCGTCCCCGGGGTCGACGAGTGGAACCGGCAGACCGCAGGTGAGAGAGAGGGAGAGATAGAGATAGAGAGAGAGAGAGAGAGAGAGAGAGAGAGAGGGAGAGAGAGAGAGAGAGAGAGAGAGAGAGAGAGAGAGAGAGAAATAACCGAGGTAAGACGAAGGCGAAGATGTGAGGATGTGAAGATGTGAGGACCTGAGGATGTGTGAACGTGAGGGCATAAAAATTTGGGAATGTGACCGATGTGAGAGCATGATGATGTGTGAATGTGAGATTGTGGCAATGTGCGGTTGTGAGGATAGAAGACGATGATTTGAGTATGCGAGGTAGTGAGGATGTGACGAGGCGAGTAGGGGAGAATGTAAACATGTGAAGACGTGAAGATGGAAGAACGTGACCATGTGATGAGATGAGAATGTGAGAAGGTGATTAGGTGAGGGCGAAAAGTGAAGCTCTGATAGTCTGAGAATGCGCTGATGTGAGGACGTAAACACGTGTGCAGGTGGGGTTGTCAGGATGTGTACATGTGGGGACGTGAGGATGTGTGAATGTGAGGATGTGAAATTGTGAGACAACTAGGAAGTTACGAGGTGAGGATGTGAGATTATGAGGATGTGAGGAGGTTAGAATGTGTGAACGTAATAAGGATGTCAGGACGTGAAAATGTAACAATGTGAGGATGTGAAGATGATAGGATAAGAGGTTGTGAGCAAGTGAGCAAGTGAGAAAGCCAGAATGCAAGAATGTGAGGAGGTGAGGCAGTGAGGATGTGAGGATGTGAAATAGTGTCAAATGGAAGATTTGATGATGTCGGAATGGGAGACTGTGAGGTTTGAGAATGTGAGGATGCGACAGCGTGAGGATGCGAGAATCTGATAATGTGATGAAGCAAGGATGTGAGGTTGTGAGTACGTGAGGATGTGAAGGTCTGAAGATACTAGATGAAAACGTTATAATGTGATAACGTGAGGATGTGAGAATCTGAGGATGTGTGTCAAAGAAAACGTGAGGATGTGAGGTTGTGTAAACGAGAGATCGTGAGGACTTGAGGAGGTGAGCACGTGAGGATGTGATGAAGTGTGATTGAGAGGGCGTGAGAAAGTTACGAGATGCGAAAATGTGTCAATGTGAGAATGTGATGATGTGATGGAGTGATCACGAGAGAAGGTGAGAATGAGAAAGTAAAGATGTGAGGACGTGAGGATGTGATGATTGGAAAATTTCAATATGTGACGACGTGACGATGTATTGGAAAGACGTGAGCATGTGACCCCAGGAGGATGTCATAATAGAGGATGTGAGAACGTGAAGATGTGAGAATGGAAATATGTGAGGATGTGATGGTGTGAGAAAGTGGGAATGTGAGGAGATCAGTAAGCTAAAACGTGAGTATGTGACAAGGTGTGCATGTGAGCAAAAGTGAGGATGTGAGACAACAAGGATGTGAGGATGTGAGGATGTGACCATGTGGAAATGTGAGAATGTGTGGCTGAAGATGCAAAACGTGATGTTATGAGGAAATGAGATGTGAGCAGGTTAGGATGTGGGGCAGTGAGAATGTGAGGGAATGAAGCTGTGTGGACGTGAGGAAGTGACAAAAGGAAAAAAATGAGGATGTGAGAATGTGAAGAAGTGAGAATCTGAGGATGTGATGATGGCAGGATGTTAGGACGTGAGGAGGTGCGGATGTGAAGGAAGGATGTGAGAACGTGTGTAAGTGAGTAAGGGAAACGTGAGTATGTGAGAATGTGAGAAAGTGAGAAGGTGAGCCTATAAACCCGTGATTTCTTACCGTAACCTCCAGTTCCAGCCGTTCGACGCGGCCGCCCTCTACGCGAATCTGTCGGCGGGGACGCAGCCTTTCGGCGACGGCAGTCTGTACATGTCCACCCAGCCCCTCCAGCCCCCCGCCTTCCACAACAAAGTCTAAGGACCCCCCCCCCCCTCTTTGTTCAAACTCTCTTTCCTCCCCTTTCTTCATCTTAGTCCATGTCCTAGCCCTCTTAGTTCCTAGTTCTCTCTCCTCCTCCTCCGTGTACATTGGCTCCCCCCTCTAATCCAAATAATCAAATTCCTAGTTGTTAGTGTGGCGCCCTCTCTCCGGTGAGTATATCCCCTAGCCCTCCCATCCACGCGTCGGCGGCAGTCCGTCTGTCGGCCGTCTTTCGCGTCTTTGCGCCCCAGAGCGAGCCGCCCCGTCGCGAGAGAGACCCCTTTTGAGTCGGCGCCCGCTGTACATTGAGCAGATTGTTCTTCCTCTTCTGGTACACTATGCCCGGTCCAGCCATCTTTCTTGTAAACAGCCACCCCCCTCAATGCAAGAGAACAGACGACAGTTTCTGCCCAGCGCCGGTCGCAACCGCGCGTAGCCAGTGATCAAGAGGGATGAGTTCCCTCTCTCAATCGATGACGATGATGACAAATTCTGTGTACTTGTTATATATTCACGTGGATAATAATACACGGTCAATGAGGCGTTTTTGGAAGGGAGAGAGAGAGGGAGAGGGAGAGAGTTTTTTTGAGTTTGGATTTTTGTCGCAAGGAATTGGAATTGTGTTTGGGAACAGCTCAAGCGGCCATAGTTTGCAAAAAGCGGCTTTTAATTGCCAAGAAAACGTTAGGCGGCCTTTGGTTGCCAAAAAGCAGGTCAAGCGGCATTAGGTTGCAAAAAGCGTCATTAAAATAAAAACTTTATTGAAAAATGGATGTAGTTATATCATGGAAATTTACAGGTAGCGTAATCATGAACTCTTCTATTTCCTTCTCGCAAACCTTTCAAGGTCAGACTTCGCGGATGACTTCAAACGGACAAAAAACTGTAAAAACATTATATCAAAATAAAGTGTCAAACAAACAGTTTATCCAAATCATCGAGTTGGAATCGTGGAAAAAAAGGAACTGGGCGAAGACATCTTCGAAAAATCAAGTAATGTATATACTGAAAACATGTATTTTTTTAAACTTTGTCTATAATTAGATGTGAGAGAAAAAACAGGTGTGAAGGAGACAACGGCACGTGAGACGAGAGAACAGATGCTGCTCACATAAGGGCGATCCCATGTAATTAGGGGGTGCGAAGGGGGAGATAGGGTTCCCACTAGATCCGGTAATAGATAGAGATTTGATGTGATCTAAACTGATCGGTGCTCGGAAGAAGTTTCTCTCAGTGCCGAAATTTCCAAGATCTAGGTTTTTTGGCTGACCGGAAGGCTTGATCGACTTGACAGTAGAGATTTTGAGGGGGAGAGAGAGAAGAGATATAAGATATAGGAGACTCTTTTTCTCTGTTTCTCTCTCTTATTCCTGAACTTATGGTTAGATTTAAAAGTTTTAGTTTAGTTAAAAAAAGTTTGAAGAGAAAGAGGTTTATACAACGAAAGAGGGATTTAGACAGATAAAGAGGAATGTAGACAAAAAGACTTTTCCCCCTTTTGCAATTTTTTATTTAAAAAAATCATTTTAAACAGTTTTGCTTTCAATCTTTTTTTTACTACCGTCATCCATTTCTTTCATTTGACCCCTGAAATCTACATTTGAAGCAAGTGAAGTGGCTTAGCCTTAACACCCAAAACCTTCATTTCCCTTAGAACACCGCTTAACCTTAACACCAAAAACCTTAATAACCTTAAGAACAACGCTTAATTTTAATAAATATTAGCAAAAGGGGACGTCACACACCATGACTCAACATGGGGTAGTCGGGGAACCCTCATGAGATGCTTTCTGACCCCCCCCCCAATTTTAAATTGACTTGTTGAGCAAGCCCTGTCACAACGATTGCAGAGGCAGTCCGGCTCGTCAGCCATCCGCCTAGTTGATTGTCCTAGTTGACCCATATAGCTTATTGATTGACCCAATTTGGTGCTATATAAGCGACAGACCGAGATTACCTAGTCAGTCGACACAATAACCACAGCTCTCTTTCTCCCCCCCCCCCCCCTAATCTACCCCTTTCTAATATCGCTTTTTCAGTATATACATTACTCAATCGTTCGAAGATATGTTTTTTGACCGGTCTCTCATTTCTCGACAGTTACCGTAAGGTATCACTCGTATCATCTAATCCAAGTCTACGACTGCAAATCCTTTGGATATATCTACCGTATTTTTTGTAAAGAAAACCGACGTCAAGTACACCTATTCATATTGACAAAATTCCCATTGATATTTTAATTTTACTATAATTTTCAAAACAACTGGCAGAACCATAATGACTGACTAAAAGCAAATATGTGAATCTGTGAATAAACGATTTTCTTGTCCAAGACTGTTTTTATTGACTTTATCTCTACGTAGAAGATTTAATAGTGGAGTGATGTGTCAAAAATGTTGACTTTTTGCGTACCTGTGTTAAAACAGTGGATTGATGTGGCAACAATCATTATTTTATATCTCTGACTGTTACATTTGATTTAGTATTGAATGAACAATTCTTTTATTCAAGGTCTTTTAAAATTCCAGGTTGAACCTTTAAACAGTGGAGTGATCTGTCAAAAAATGGGACTTTTTGACTTTCTCTCAAATTAAAAAGCTTGAAAAGTTATTTTATAAAATATGTAACAATGTGGTGTTTTAATGCGTCGTTTTGGAGAAATCTGCATCTGAAATGCCATTTTTGGCCATTCCAGGCGGCACCTGTGGATAACCGGCATTTTAACGAACTACGTGCACGGTGTTTACGCGGTCCAATCCGATGGTTTATCGATTTTTGGTCGTCACTTTTGAATTTTCAAGGTTCCCGCCTGAAAAAGACGCAGAAAACTCTGGTTGTCGGACATGGTAGCGCCGTGAGTTTCACACCCGTACGAGATCGGCAACCGCGGTATGGGTGGTCCCGCCGCATACAGTAATAATAAGCAGAAAAGAGGTCCTTAACGGCTCCACTAAAGCAACAGATCCCCTTAAGAGTTAAGTTTTAAGGCCTTAAGGTAAGGACTGAAAAGTTTTATTCATATCGTCTTACATTCTTCTTCTCTTTTCAAATTCAAATGTGATCGGCTAGCATCAGATAGTAGCCCCAGTAGAAGATGCTGAAACAATTAGGTAAAGATGGATTCTGAAGGCGAAACTTACTTGAAAACGACGAAACAAAGTGGAAAAATGACCCGAGAATATTTGTCGATTACGTTTACGTCGCGCACGCGGAGGGAGGGAATGGCACGACGGGCACGCTTTCCCATGCGGTGGATGGAGGCTTTCACACGGGCCGTGTGGCGGACGACGCCCGTTGTGGTGAAACGACGACGGTGTCTGAAAGAGAGGGAATGGGGAGAGAGGGAGAGAGAGAGAGAGAAAGAGAGAGAGATTTAGACAGAGAAAAGGGATTTATACAGAGAAAGAGAGATTTAGACAGAGAAAGAGGGATTTAGACAGAGAAAGAGAGATTTAGACAGAGAAAGAGGGATTTAGACAGAGAAAGAGAGATTTAGACAGAGAAAGAGGGATTTAGACAGAGAAAGAGAGATTTAGACAGAAAAAGAGAGATTTAGACAGAGAGAGATTTAGACAGAGAAAGAGAAGAGAGATTTAGACACAGAGAGAGAATTAGACAGAGAAAGAGAGATTTAGACAGAGAAAGAGAGATTTAGACAGAGAAAGAGGGATTTAGACAGAGAAAGAGGGATTTAGACAGAGAAAGAGAGAGATTTAGACAGAGAAAGAGAGATTTAGACAGAAAAAGAGAGATTTAGACAGAGAGAGATTTAGACAGAGAAAGAGAAGAGAGATTTAGACACAGAGAGAGAATTAGACAGAGAAAGAGAGATTTAGACAGAGAAAGAGAGATTTAGACAGAGAAAGAGGGATTTAGACAGAGAAAGAGGGATTTAGACAGAGAAAGAGAGAGATTTAGACAGAGAAACAGAGATTTAGACAGAAAAAGAGAGATTTAGACAGAGAGAGATATTTAGACAGAGAAAGAGAAGAGAGATTTAGACACAGAGAGAGAATTAGACAGAGAAAGAGAGATTTAGACAGAGAAAGAGGGATTTAGACAGAGAAAGAGAGAGATTTAGACAGAGAAAGAGAGATTTAGACAGAAAAAGAGAGATTTAGACAGAGAGAGAGATTTAGACAGAGAAAGAAGAGATTTAGACACAGAGAGAGAATTAGACAGAGAAAGAGAGATTTAGACAGAGAAAGAGATTTAGACAGAGAAAGTAAGATTTAGACAGAGAAAGAGAGGATTTAGACAGAGAAAGAGAGGATTTAGACAGAGAAAGAGGGATTTAGACAGAGAAAGAGAGGATTTAGACAGAGAAAGAGAGATTTAGACAGAGAAAGAGAGATTTAGACAGAAAAAGAGATTTAGACAGAGAAAGAGAGATTTAGACAGAGAAAGAGAGATTTAGACAGAGAAAGAGAGAGATTTAGACAGAGAGAGAGATTTAGACAGAGAAAGAGAGATTTAGACAGAGAAAGAGAGATTTAGACAGAGAAAGAGAGATTTAGACAGAGAAAGAGAGGATTTAGACAGAGAAAGAGAGGATTTAGACAGAGAAAGAGAGATTTAGACAGAGAAAGAGGGATTTAGACAGAGAAAGAGAGATTTAGACAGAGAAAGAGAGATTTAGACAGAGAAAGAGAGATTTAGACAGAGAAAGAGAGATTTAGACAGAGAAAGAGAGATTTAGACAGAGAAAGAGAAGAGAGATTTAGACAGAGAAAGAGAGATTTAGACAGAGAAAGAGAGAGATTTAGACAGAGAAAGAGAGATTTAGACAGAGAAAGAGAAGAGAGATTTAGACAGAGAAAGAGAGATTTAGACACAGAGAGAGAATTAGACAGAGAAAGAGAGATTTAGACAGAGAAAGAGAGATTTAGACAGAGAAAGTAAGATTTAGACAGAGAAAGAGAGGATTTAGACAGAGAAAGAGAGATTTAGACAGAGAAAGAGGGATTTAGGCAGAGAAAGAGGGATTTAGACAGAGAAAGAGAGAGATTTAGACAGAGAAAGAGAGATTTAGACAGAAAAAGAGAGATTTAGACAGAGAGAGAGATTTAGACAGAGAAAGAGAAGAGAGATTTAGACACAGAGAGAGAATTAGACAGAGAAAGAGAGATTTAGACAGAGAAAGAGATTTAGACAGAGAAAGAGAGATTTAGACAGAGAAAGTAAGATTTAGACAGAGAAAGAGAGGATTTAGACAGAGAAAGAGAGATTTAGACAGAGAAAGAGGGATTTAGGCAGAGAAAGAGGGATTTAGACAGAGAAAGAGAGATTTAAACAGAGAAAGAGAGAGTTAGACAGAGAAAGAGAGATTTAGACAGAGAAAGAGAGAGAGGGGGAGAGAGAGAAGAGAGATTTAGACAGAGAAAGAGAAGAGAGATTTAGACAGAGAAAGAGGGATTTAGACAGAGAAAGAGAGATTTAGAGAGAGAGAGAGAGAGAGATTTAGACAGAGAAAGAGGGATTTAGACAGAGAAAGAGAGAGATTTAGACAGAGAAAGAGAGATTTAGACAGAAAAAGAGAGATTTAGACAGAGAGAGAGATTTAGACAGAGAAAGAGAAGAGAGATTTAGACACAGAGAGAGAATTAGACAGAGAAAGAGAGATTTAGACAGAGAAAGAGAGATTTAGACAGAGAAAGTAAGATTTAGACAGAGAAAGAGAGGATTTAGACAGAGAAAGAGAGATTTAGACAGAGAAAGAGGGATTTAGGCAGAGAAAGAGAGGATTTAGACAGAGAAAGAGAGATTTAGACAGAGAAAGAGAGATTGAGACAGAAAAAGAGAG
Organism: Oscheius sp. G VE-2021; assembly: GCA_022343465.1. Lineage (NCBI taxonomy): Eukaryota > Metazoa > Nematoda > Chromadorea > Rhabditida > Rhabditidae > Oscheius > Oscheius sp. G VE-2021. Next base: position 99,223 of record JAJQXH010000077.1, on the reverse strand, counting down.
ATTTAGACAGAGAAAGAGGGATTTAGACAGAGAAAGGGAGATTTAGGCAGAGAAAGAGAGATTTAGACAGAAAAAGAGAGATTTAGAGAGAGAAAGAAGAGAGATTTAGACAGAGAAAGAGAAGAGAGATTTAGACAGAGAAAGAGGGATTTAGACAGAGAAAGAGAGATTTAGAGAGAGAGAGAGAGAGAGAGAGAGAGAGAGATTTAGACAGAGAAAGAGGGATTTAGACAGAGAAAGATAGATTTAGAGAGAGAGAGAGAGAGAGAGAGAGAAAGAGGGACCCACCTAGCCGCCCCATTCGCCCGCGGTCTCCCTCCCTGCGACGGCGTCGTATACCTTGGATATTCTGGTGAATCCGAAGCCAGCTGAACTTTTAATTTAAATTTTTTAATTGATTTTTTAAACTTGATTATTAGTAGAAGGCCGTAGAGACGGAATCGGACTACTTGGTCGCCTTGGGGTCACAGGAGTTGCCTGTTCCAAGTCCTGGGTCCTAGGATCCGAGGAGTTTGATTGTTGAATTTCCTGAAAATGAATTTAAAATCAATCGATATCGAGTTTGAAAGGTTAGAGACGCAGAGATAGGGAGATGGTTAGAGATGCAGAGACAGGAAGATGGTTAGAGATGCAGAGACAGGAAGATGGTTAGAGACGCAGAGATAGGAAGATGGTTAGAGACGCAGAGACAGGAAGATGGTTAGAGACGCAGAGATATTGAGATGGTTAGAGACGCAGAGATAGGAAAATGGTTAGAGACGCAGAGGCAGGAAGATGGTTAGAGATGCAGAGACAGGAAGATGGTTAGAGACGCAGAGAGAGGGAGATGGTTAGAGACGCAGAGATAGGGAGATGGTTAGAGACGCAGAGATAGGGAGATGGTTAGAGACGCAGAGATAGGGAGATGGTTAGAGACGCAGATAGAGGAAGATGGTTAGAGACGCAGATATAGGGAGATGGTTAGAGACGCAGAGAGAGGAAGATGGTTAGAGACGCAGAGATAGGGAGATGGTTAGAGACGCAGAGAGAGGAAGATGGTTAGAGACGCAGAGACATGAAGATAAGACCACCCACATTGATAATACTCGTTGGGACCCCCCAGTCCTGCATATTCACCGCCCCCTCTCGATCTTCCTTATTTCCTCCATTCACTGGCCATCTAAAAATCGATAATTGATTTTTCTTTATATTTTTTGAATTACCCTTCATCTCTCCCTCCTCTTCTGGATTTACTCCCCCAATAGGAGTAATTGACAGCCGCGTATTCTAGAAGAGCGGCGAAGACAAAAACGAAGCACATTACCTAAATTAACAAAATATAGTTTTTTTAATAAAAAAAAATCAATACCAAATAGATATCGATTGACTTGACGTAGCTGATTCGTGGCAGCGATTGGCGGACTCCTGTGGAGATGGTGGTCATAGTGAGGACGGTGGTGATTCCTAGAAATCCATAATTGACTTTGAAGTAATTCTAAAGTTTTGTTGGTAGTCGTATCGATTATCGATTGGCGCGGTGCGCGGTCTCTGCCGCCGCGCGCCGCGCCAGACAAAGTGGATTTTGCAAAATCGTCCAAATTATCAAAATATATACCCCAATCGATTGGAAATTGAATTTCCAGAACCAATTTGAAATTAAAAAAATCTTGATTTTCATTTGATGAAAAGTTATCAGCCAAACATCCTGAAAAATGTCATATTTTTCGAGTTTTTTGAATTTTTCTGAAAAATTTTCAATGAAAGTTTATTTCTAATTTTGTTTTTCGTATCAATTTTGAATTTCCAACAACTTGTCTTTTTGACCAACTTAATCGGAGATTGTTTTGCTTGAGAAAATCGCGTTTAAAATATTTGATCATTTAATTTTTACATAAATTTTCCTTGAAAACTGACAAAATGTAATATAAACGTATTTTTTGATAACAAATGTTGATGCGGAAAAAAAACAAAATGTCCCAGGGCGGATTCGAACTAGGATCGTTGGATATGCAAGCGAGGACGCTACCAGTTTTTTTTTCATAGGGTGCGCGCGCGGCAGACGCTGAAGCGAAGCCGTGGCGCAGTCGGTTAGCTCTTCCACTAGTAATCGAAAGGTCAAGGGTTCGGATCCCCTATCAATTTTTCTTTTTGCTTTTGTTTGCATCACTCCATTTTGAGAAGGGGAGACCGAAAAAAAGCTCTTTTGAACTCCCAAATCCCCTGCTCGATGTCTGATCCCCGCGTGCTTCGCGTAACTTCGTCTGCCTTCGCGGAAGCGCCCTTCCAGGATCCCCTCTCTCCGAATGCATTCGATGCTCCATTACCAATTTTACGAGCTTGCCACTCGAGACAACAAATTGCTCCCGAAATGGCGATCTTTTGGACGAAAATACTACCGCTCACATAGACTTTGGAGGGAGGTACCAAACATCATAAGACACTTTCTAGTTTTCTCTTAAGGTAGTTAAGGTAAGTTAAGGTAAGGTAAAACTCACCTAAAGCAACTCTTGCACTTGTGGCCTCATGGTTGATCCAAAATGACACCTGAAACCATACTTTTAAATAAAATTGAAGCACAAATGACTCACCCAAGATAGCATTACAATTAGAACACAGGGGAGATAAGTTTGGAAAATGAAGTATCCAACGGAGCGTTTCAGTTGGAAGACCAGGGATAGCCTTTGATAGGAACCTGAAATAGAGAGTTAGAGAGAGAGAGAGAGAGAAAGAGAGCTACCTGTGGCTGTGCTCACAATGCTATCTTCCGTCTGATACCCAATTATGGTAAATTGAGGAACGTCCGCCTGAAAAATTTAAATTTAAATAAATTTGAAAACAGTTTGAAAACTATGTCGCCGTTTCCGTGTATGAACAAGAAAGAGAAATTGTTCTTAGATGATTTATGAATCAGGAGACTGTCTTTTATAGGCAGTCTCCGAGACAAAATATGAGTCGGCGAAATAACAACATGGAAGAGACGTAACATTACTATTCGCGTTTCGCGACACTCGGGGGGAAGAAGTATCTATTCTGAGGGTAACGAAGTAGTATGCAGACCAAGAGAGCTAGTACGGTTCTTCCGATTCCATCGAAGATCGAGTTCCAGAGGTTGGTCCAAACTGAGGAAAAGACATTGAAAGAGTTCTCCTTAGGTACAGAGTTGTGAGACGGAACTACGGCGATTTCTGGGACCAATACTTCCGAAACGTACGAGAGTTTTCCATGGATTTTGAAGTCATGTTCCTTTTGAAAACAACCTATTGTATAGTCTTCTTTCACGTCAGCATCGTCGAAATGGAAGTGGACGGTTTGGCGTTCTCCTTCTGGCGTGCATTTTATGACGGCCTTGCTAGTCTTGCAGCGAATGTCGGCTAATGTTTCGTAGGGATAAGCTTTGCAGTTGAGGCTTAATGTAGCTCCTTGAAAACAGGAGTAACATCCATCCAGGAATGATTTTATCTTCAGCGAACAGTCTCCCTCTGTTGCCTTTACAGACCATCGTAGATTCGATGTGCTAACAAGAAGTTGAACAGCCGTCCCTTGCGACGACGAAGCTACTAGCTTGTCCTGAGGGGCGAAAAGTACGACTTGCTGTGAAGCAATCGGAAGAGGGTTCTAAGTCAAATAGCGGTCGAGCGAACCGGAGACACATTGACAGTGGATTGTGTAAGAGGCGGCATTGCAGCTACAGACATCCGAGCTGAAGGTGCACTTAAACGATTGAGCAGCCGAGTACGAAGGGCACTTCAATTGACCGGGAGAGTTTAAGCCGAAGTCGGATATCTTCTGAGGGAGAAGAGAAGTGATGTGTCCATTGGAGAGGAAGTTGTTTCCCAGAACTGGCAGTGGCGGTAGGGAATGAGATAGTAAGTTGAAAGTAATCTCATTCCAGCGGTACGGGACTCAGTTGAAAGTCGATGATAAGAGTGGTGTGGCCCTCACGTTTCAACGTGGCTGAACCGACAACTGTTGTTCATCCTGCCGTGGTCGCCATATGAACAAGAAAGAGAAATTGTTCTTAGATGATTTATGAATCAGGAGACTGTCTTTTATAGGCAGTCTCCGAGACAAAATATGAGTCGGCAAAATAACAACATGGAAGAGACGTAACATTACTATTTGCGTTTCGCGACACCGTGAGGATCCGTCAAATTATAAACAGAAATCGTTATATTTGCGTTAAAGAGAACTCAGCTAGAACAACTGCTTAAATGTCTGCTCATAAAGCGCGCCCTATTGCGAATCCGTACCGTAATCTCGGAGCCCGCGCTTTCTGACGCAACGGCCCGTCAGTCGAGGTTCTGCGCTGACGCTGACCGGTTCTCAACTGAATTGATCGTTTTACCTGATAAATGTAAGGTTAGTGTTTACCGTTAATCTGATCGTGAGTTTTGGGCCCTAATTATGTGTAAATCTGAATTACCCGTAGGATTTTCAATCCCACAGGTCTTAGGCCTCTGCCTTATGGCAACTGACCCCTGGGACATCCTGTTCTGTGTATTAACACTCATTCTTCCATTCCAGAACTGATCTGCGTCGTTCTGTGGAAGAACTGAAGCTAACCTGCCACCTACTCACCTGCGACGTCCGTCTTGCTGTACACCTGCCGGATCGTCGCCTTTTATTGTTTGTTTTATTTGTGTGAAAAGTTTAGTACTAAACGTAGAGCGCAATCTGAGTTCCGTGGGGTTTGGGACGTAAAATGCTTGGAAAGGGAATCACTACTCTTCTGCGGCTGATCCGAGGGAACCACCGCTCGTTTAAGTGGGCCAAACTAGTACCGCGTGCCACCTGAGATTTTAATATGGCGAGCACAGCCGTTAGAAGAAAGCGCCTGCAAGTTAATCTGTCTCTCATGGAGATATGAGCGTGAAAGTAGCGATAAACTAAAAAGTAATTCTAAATTCAGTACCTGTTCTACTCCATGAACTGCTAACGGCTGATTCCATTTCATCAAAACTTCCGATGTTGTGTACCCGTCTAAAAAGAGAATTTGTCTCTGTCTGTCTGTCTGTCTGTCTGTCTATCTGTCTGTCTGTCTGTCTATCTCTCTCTCTCTCTCTCTCTCTAAACCCACATGACTCAATCTCCACTGTACAATTCTGTGAATCCAAAGGGAAGTTCCTCAGATTCATAGAGCAACTCAGAGTTGAAGTCAGCCTCATCCCATATGCCACCTTTCCATCTCCACTGACTCTTAGCATCTTGTTTTTTTCAGTCACTTCGTGAAGGAAGGAATGTTTGTCGTTGGCCAGGAAGGTGTCAGGCACCCAGATGTGTCTAAAAGGCTATATAATGCCAATATACAGAGAAAGAGAGATTTAGACGGAGAAAGAGAGAGTTAGACAGAGAAAGAGAGATTTAGACAGAGAAAGAGAGAGTTAGACAGAGAAAGAGAGATTTAGACGGAGAAAGAGAGAGTTAGACAGAGAAACAGAGAGTTAGACAGAGAAAGAGAGATTTAGACAGAGAAAGAGAGAGTTAGACAGAGAAAGAGAGATTTAAACAGAGAAAGAGAGAGTTAGACAGAGAAAGAGAGATTTAGACAGAGAAAGAGAGAAACTTACTGTGAAAATTCCCCGCTGAGAGTCATTTCGTCGATTGGAATCAGACTGCTCCAAGAAAGACGTTCATCCGTCCAATACTGATGAAGGTACATTGTTAGTGTGTAGTCCTGTAAACGTAGTGCAGTTAGTGCGTAAACGCAGGACAGGCTCGTAAATGCAGGACAGGGGCGTAAATACAGGACAGGTGCGTAAACGCAGGACGGGTGCGTAAACGCAGGGCAGGCTCGTAAACGCAGGGCAGGCTCTTAAACGCAGGACAGGCGCGTAAACGCAGGACGGGTGCGTAAACGCAGGGCAGGCTCTTAAACGCAGGACAGGCGCGTGAACGCAGGACAGGCGCGTAAACGCAGTGCAAACCAAGCGCAAAGTTCCTTTTTTTTGCTTTTTTTCTTTTTTTATAGGTTTTTGATATCTTCTTAGAAGACCACCCATTTTATGATCTTCCTCATGGCGTACGTGAGATGAGACTCATCAAAGATCAAAAGTTACGAGGCGCGCGTCTTCCCCTCGGGACCCAGAAACGCTCATTCGAAGGGCAATAACTGCGGGGGAGAGGATTCTACGAATCGGAGAGCAATCTGAGATTTGAAATCTTTCGATGTTCAATCACACGCTCACACGTTCACACACTCACACACGCACAGAATCACTCACTCACTCTCTCACTTACTCATTCACTTACACGTTCACACGTTCACACGCTCACACGCCCACACGCTCGAAGGTAAAACTAACCATGTCGACTTCTGAAATAGCATCGAAGGAGGCGATTATGATGTCCATTGTTAGAAGAAGTGCCTCTCCTGAAATCATTGGCTCCGTGCTGTAGTGGTTAGCGCGTTTGCTTTACAAGCAATAGGTCGTTGGTTCGATCCCCGCCAGGCTTATCTTTTTCATTCTTTGGGTTTTCCGACCTCCCTTCGCAGGGTCACTTTCTGGCGACTTTCGAAGGCTTTGGAATCAATGCCAGCTCCCCGGAGACGATATATAGCGCAGATGTCATCACCCGCGCTGGCAAACACCTTCGAACGCCCGAAATGCCCAGGGGAAGGGCGAGAGAATACGAGGCAGGCCAGGAGGCGAATGGAAGGGCAAATCGTGAGCGAGGAAGAGAGAGAAGTGTGTGTGTGTGTACGTGTGTACGTGTGTATCAAAAACAGAGATGGGGAGAGGTTGTGAGAATGTGTGAAAATGAATCTGTGAGCCTGTGAGATGGTTTGTACGTGACGCCTTGAGTGTGTGAGTATATCTGTTCGTGTGTCAGCGTGAATGTGAGTGTATGAATGTGTGCGTGTGTGTATGTGCGAAAATGTGAAAGATAGGGTCTCGGTGAAAGTGGGAACGTGTGTCTGTGAGGTGGTGTGTACGTGGCGCTCTAAGTATGTGTGTGTGTGTGTACGTGTAAATGGGTAAAAATGTGTATGTGTGAACGTGACAAAGAGAGTCTGTGAGGTGGTATGCACATAGCGCCCTGAGAGTGACTGTATGAGTGTGTGAACGTGTGAACGTGTGAGTGTGTGAATGTGTATCTGCATGTCTGTGCTTGTGTGAATTGGCTGTCAGTGAAAGTGTGAACGTGTGAGTTGGTGTGTACGTGTGAGTATGTGGGAGTGTGTGTTTGTGTTTAAGGGAGTAAGTAAGTATCAGAGATCGATTCCTTGTGAAAGTGAGAACGTGAGTATGTAAGGTGGTGTGGACGTGGTACCCTGAGTGTGTGTGTGTATGTGTGTGTGTGTGTGTGTATGTGTGTGTCTGTGTGTGTGTGTCTGTGTGTGTGAACGTGTGATTGCGTGAGTGTTCGAATGTGTGAGTGTGAGAGATATTATCCGTGTGAAAGTGAATATGTGTATAAGTATGTCCGTGTATGTGACTATGTGTGAGTGTGTAAGCGTGTGAGTGTGAGAATGTGAGTATGTGTGAGCGTGAGTGCATCTATGCATGTGTAGGTATGTGTGGGTGCATATTTGTGTGTGTGAGAGTGTGTGAACGTGTGATTGCGTGAATGTGTATAAGTGCGAAATTGTGAGCTCGTGAGTGTTTGAATGTGTGAATGTGAGAGATAGTATCCGTGTTAAAGTGAATGTGTGGTAAAGTAAACGTGTGTCCGTGTATGTGAGTGTCTGTGAGTGTGTGAATGTTTAAATGTGTGAGCGTGTGAGTGTGAGAATGTGTCTGCGTATATATGATCGTGTATGCGACTGTGTGTTTGTGTGTGAGTGTGTAAGCATGTGAGCGTGAACGTGTGAGAATGTGTGACCGTATGAGCGTGACTTGACCCCTCTTCAGAAACCGCCAGTCCAAAGAGCTCAATCCCCCCTCCGCCGTATCCGATTCGTCCAATTGAATTTGAGAACGGCTCCATGAGGACCCTCAGCCCAGAAGACAAAAGTAACATTGATTTAAAAAAACCGCGCCATTTTCAATCTAACGTTATTGATTTATCGATTTATCGATTACCTCCAAAGCCCGGTCTCAGTCGAATATCGTAGTCCATCAGAAGATCCGCCAGCAATCGACTGGCATTCGAGTAAGAAGAGGAGACATCGGTAGAGTTGGTCCCTCGCGCGCTGCGTATCCGATCGACGCGCAGCGCGTCGGAGGCGGACCTGATCGATCGATTATCGATTTATTGATTGATTGCCTACCCTCGGACGAGAGTCAGTGAAAAGAGGAGAAGAGTGAGAGAGGAGAGAAAGATGCATTGCGCACAGCGCCTCAGCCAGCGCATGCGGGAATTTTCTGAAAAAACATGATTTTTTTAAAAAATTTAAAAATACAACAAAAATACAAAAAAAGGTAGCGAAAATCAATAAAAAGAAGAGAAAGCCTCTTTTCGCTGCGGGACCCGCGCTGCAAAAATTGAAGCGATGTCTGGTTGAAACGGATGATTTGAGATTATTGGTTCTGGGAATGAGAGTTATCTGTTTTCAGCAAACTTTGAGTTTCCTTTTTTTCTCAAAAAAGAAGCAGTGGAGTGGTGTGTCAAAAGCTGATAATGTACAAAGCTTTGGTTGAAAAACAAGTATAAGTAGAACATTGGAGTGATGTGTCAAAAATTGCAATAGTTATAATTCTAAGTAAAACACTTAAACATTGGAGTGATATGACAAAAGCTTATGATTGTGGTTGAATCTCTAGGAAGAATTCTTAAAAAGAGGAGTGATGAGTCTAATGCTTATAATGGTTAAAAATCTAAATAAACACTAAAACAGTGGAGTGATTTGTCAAAAGCGTGTGATCGTTAAAATGTAATTGTAAGTAGGAAATTTGAAAACTCAAATAATGGAGTGGTGTGTCAACAGCTTATGATAGTGAAAATTCTGGGCATAATATTCAAACAGTGGAGTGGTTTGTCAAAAACTTTTTTTCTTTAAAATTTTAAGTTTAACGATTAAACAGTGGAGTGATTGGTCAAAAGTAAACAATGGTGAAAATTCTACGTAGAGCACTTAAACAGTGGAGTTATGTGTTTAAAGTTGAATTTTTAAAAAATCTAAAAAAAAGAACATTTAAATAGTGGATTGATGTGTCAAAAACTAAAGTACCGCATTGAAACAGTGGATTGATGTGGCAAAAGTCAATCTGTGACGAAAACTTTAGAAGAATCGCCAATCGCGAGGGCAGCTGACTCAATTGGCATGGAGAATACAATTGAGCTACTTGATTTAGCGCTCAGGGTGGCGCACTTTTGATGTCTCAGAAATCAACTCTTTCTCTCTCTCTCTCTCTTTCTTTCTCTGCATCTCTCTCACCCCCCCCCCCCCACTCACTCTCACTCTCATACACTCACACACCCTCCCAGACTCTTACATTGTGTGTAGTGCGTGTGTAAGTGTGTGAGTGTGTTAATGTGAGAATTTTGGAGGGAGTGTGCGTGTGTGAGAATGTGTATGTGTGTTAAAACAAAATCAAGCAAAAAAAAGTTTTGTCTAGCGGGGATCGAACTAGGGTAGTTTGGATTATCAATTTGGCCTGTTACCCACATGACATTGAAGCCCATAAAGTTAAAAATAAAAATAAAAATTTAATTTATAATTTTAAATAATAATTTTAAGATTTTAAATAACAATAAAAATTGATTTTCGCAAAACTTCACTACAGTAGGACAAGATGAGAATAATAGGTATTAGGGTGGGGGGGGGGGCCGGAAAATTAATTTTTTTATACAAACTAGGGGGGGGGGGCGGTTCTTTGCAATATGCTAATTTTAAAATTTATTTTTGATCGAACCCTGGTCGTTTGGCTGGTAAAAGTGGGCAGGGTGGTCGTGACATTCTGACTGGGTGGTCCGGCTAGGTGGGTCGGACCGCCCAGGGGGGGGGGAAGGGGGGGCATCGAAAAGAGGTATTCAGAAACACCGATTTTGATTTAAAAATTTAAAAAAATAAAGAAAACCACTGTTTTCGTTAAGAAAATTACGGTAACAACTCATTTCCCATCAAACTTGCGATTACGAATGAGACACGCTGTTTTCCCCCATTCGATGGAGCTTTTAAATTGGGCGTAAAGTGGTCTGAAATTGGCTCTGAGAGACGGCGGGGGGTTCGACCCCCCGAGGGGCGGGAGCCTAGGAGTCGATTTCAGGGGCAAAAGGGGGCGGGGCGGAGGGCGGAGGGCCCGACGAAGGCAAATCGGAGACGAATGGATGGGCGCTGGTGTGAACTCGAACTTATCGGGGGAACGCCATCGAAAAACAGCAGAGGAGAGAGAAAAGGGAGGGCCTAGGGGGAATTTATGACTATTTATGGGGGATGGATGGATTCTATTTGGGGTTGGATTGTTCTTAGGAATAGGGTGCACTACAGAGAGAGAGAGAGAGAGAGAGAGAGAGAGAGAGAGAGTTAGAGAGTTAGAGAGTGGTTAGAGAGAGAAAGGGAGAGAGCGTTATAAAAAAGAGAGAGATGGTTAGACAGAAACGGTTAGAGAGGGAGGATTAAAGATAGAGAGAGAAATAGAGAGAGATAAGGTTAGAGATAGATAATGGTCAGAGAGAGGGAGATGGTTAGAGAGAGAGAGTGAAATGGTTATAGAGAGAGGGTTAGATAGATGGAGATAGAGAATGGTTAGAGAGGGAGATGGTTAGAGAGAGAGAGAGAGTTAGAGAGAAAGAGAGAAAGAGAAAGAGAGAGATAGAGAGAAAGAGAGAGAGAGAGAGAGAAAGAGAGAGAGAAAGAGAAAGAAGATTAGAAAGAACGTTAGAGAGAGAGAATGGTTAGAGAGGGAGATGGTTAGAGAGAGAGAGTTAGAGAGAAAGAGAGAAAGAGAAAGAGAAAGAGAGAGAGAGAGAAAGAGAGAGAAATGGTTAGAGAGAGAGGGTTAGATAGATGGAGATAGAGAATGGTTAGAGAGGGAGATGGTTAGAGAGAGAGAGAGTTAGAGAGAAAGAGAGAAAGAGAAAGAGAGAGATAGAGAGAAAGAGAGAGAGAGAGAGAGAGAGAAAGAGAGAGAGAAAGAGAAAGAAGATTAGAAAGAACGTTAGAGAGAGAGAGAATGGTTAGAGAGGGAGATGGTTAGAGAGAGAGAGAGTTAGAGAGAAAGAGAGAAAGAGAAAGAGAAAGAGAGAGAGAGAGAAAGAGAGAGAAATGGTTAGAGAGAAAAGGTCAGAGAGAGGGTTAGATAGATGAATAGAGAGAGAGAGAGAGAATATAGGGTTAGAGAGATTAGAGAGAGAGAGAGGGTTAAAGAGACAGAGAGAAAGAGAAAGAGAGGGTTAGAGATAGAGAGAGGGTTAGAGAGATTAGAGAGAAAGAGAGGGTTAAAGAGACAGAGAGAAAGAGAAAGAGAGGGTGAGAGAGGGTTAGAGAGAAAGAGAGAGAGAGTTAGAGAGAGAGTTAGGAAGAGAGGGTTAGAGATAGAGAGAGGGTTAGAGAGGGTTAGAGAGAGAGAGAGGGTTAGAGAGGGAGAGAGAAAAAGTTGTTTTCAACAGAGAATTGCATGTCCGAGCGCAATATATAACCAAACCCTGTTGTTAAGACAATTGTGGGAAATTAGCTTGTCGAGGCTGTTTTTGACGATAGACAGAGACAGATGGAGAGAGAGAGAGAGAGAAGGTAGAGAAGCAGAGGGTGTGATTACAGGTGTCCGTTTGACGACCGTCGGTGCAAACGGCTGGCAGGAAGGGGCGTCTAGCTGCCAGCCATCTGCTCCTCGACGTTTTTACGCGCCCACGAAACATTGCACTTCAGCAACGGCTGTCAGCAAGGAGAGCAATTAATCTTATTGATCTGTTTAAAAATGCATTTTAAGGTCTAAACTCGAAGTTCGAGACATTCCAAGGCCAAAGTCTTGCCTCTCTCTCTCTCTCTCTCTCTCTCTCTCTCTCTCTCTCTCTCTCTCTCTCTGTCTAAATCTCTCTTTCTCTGTCTAATTCCCTTTTTCTCTGTCTAAATCTCTTTTTCTCTGTCTAACTCTCTTTCTCTGTCTAAATCTCTCTTTCTCTGTTTAAATCTCTCTTTCTCTGTCTAAATCTCTCTTTCTCTGTCTAAATCTCTCTTTCTCTGTCTAAATCTCTCTTTCTCTGTCTAAATCTCTCTTTCTCTGTCTAAATCTCTCTTTCTCTGTCTAAATCTCTCTTTCTCTGTCTAAATCTCTCTTTCTCTGTCTAAATCTCTCTTCTCTGTCTAAATCTCTCTTTCTCTGTCTAAATCTCTCTTTCTCTGTCTAAATCTCTCTTTCTCTGTCTAAATCTCTCTTTCTCTGTCTAAATCTCTCTTTCTCTGTCTAAATCTCTCTTTCTCTGTCTAAATCTCTCTTTCTCTGTCTAAATCTCTCTTTCTCTGTCTAAATCTCTCTTTCTCTGTCTAAATCTCTCTTTCTCTGTCTAAATCTCTCTTTCTCTGTCTAAATCTCTCTTCTCTGTCTAAGTCTCTCTCTCTCTTTCTCTCTGTTTCTCTCTCTAATTCATCGTCTTCGGTTGACAGGGCTCGTCGTGTCCGGAGGGAGTCATTCGACGTCGCGTCACGACACGCCAATCGGTCGCCGACCCTCCCCATCCCTCCACAGGCGAAGCCCAATTATCTCATTTTATGTGCTCCGGACCACAATTTATCACCTCAAATTCGCAATTTTGACAAAGAACACGCCGAAATCATAGTATCCGGCGAAAATAGAAATCACTTTTAGGATTCGGCTACAGTAACCCTTGAGGAAAGGATTGCGTGCCTGGGGCACATAGAAACCATTCGTAAATAGAAGAGCGGACCTTTAAATTTAGGAATAGGGGTACTGTAGATACACTTCCTCACGTGCTCACGTGCTCATTCCCTCACGTAATCACTTCGTAACGTCGACAATGACTCATTCACACTGTCACTCACTCACTCACTGTCTTACGCTCTCACTTCCTCATGTTCTCACTGACACACTTCCTCACTCACTCACATTTTCTCTTCTCACGCGCTCACTCCCCGTGGATTCCACTTTATCACGTTTTCAATGCCTGACGTTCTCAGTTCCTCGCGTTCTCACTTAATCACGTTCTCTCTCCCTCACGTTCTCAATCACTCACTTACTGACTCACTGGCATATTTCCTCACGTTCTGACTTGCTCATGTTCTTACTTTATCACTTTCTGCCTGCCTCACGTTCTCACTCACTGACACAACGTTTTCTCTTCCTCACGTTCTCACTTCCTTACGTTCTCATTCACTCACTGACACTTTTTCTCACGTTCTCGCTTTCTCAGGTTCTCACTCACTCGCTTACTCACTGACACAATTTCATGTGTTCTCACTTGCTCAGGTTCTCACTTCATCACGTTCTCACTGCCTCACGTTCTCACTTTCCCAGGTTCTCACTTCATCACGGTCTCACTGCCTCACGTTCTTCCTTCTTCACGTTCTCACTCATTCACTGACACACTTCCTCAGGTTCTCACTTCCTCACGTCTTCACTGCATCACATTCTCCCTAAATGCCTCATGGACTCACGGACTCACGTTCTCACTCACTCACTCACTCACTCACTGAATGGCATACTTCCTCACGTTCTCACTTGCTCATGTTCTTACTTCATCACTTCTCACTCACTCATCGACACACTTTCTCACGTTCTCACTTCCTCACATTCTCACTCACTCACTTACCTCAAGAAAACGGCATATGGCAGACGCCTGGCATTCCTCCATCTAGATATGTCATTGTATCTGTTTAATTAAGTGTGGGGGCGTCGGAGGAATGCGAAGCAGCGGTCGTAGGAAAGAGAAATGGCTTATCCGCTACTCAATCTATGCATGTCCTCCTGCATCCTCCATTTCTTTTCTAAACGACTTCTTCGGAGACCCCCCCCCCCTCCCGAATTCGGAAATCGTCCGAGAGATCCCAGCCCAATCTGCGGCCCTTCGACAACTCACTTAGGCGATTGTCTTTCCGCGGATGAACAGCTGCCAGGCTTACTCTCTCTCTCTCTCTCTCTCTCTCTCTCTCTCTCTCTCTCTCTTTTTCTCTGTCTAAATTTCTCTTTCTCTGTCTAAATCTCTCTTTCTCTGTCTAAATCTCTCTTACTCTGTCTAACTCTCTATTTCTCTGTCTAAATCTATCTTTCTCTGTTTAACTCTCTTTTTCTCTGTCTAACTCTCTTTTCTCTGTCTAAATCTCTCTTTCTCTGTCTAAATCCCTCTTTCTCTGTCTAAATCTCTCTCTCTCTCTCTCTCTCTCTCTCTCTCTCTCTTTCCCTCTTTCCCTCTCTGACTCTCCTTCTCTTTTCAGAATGTTCTTCACCCTCCTGGTCTCCCTCGCCACCTCCCTCCAATCCCAACACATAGAACCCGTTTCCTTCCGAAACCAACGGTATTTTTGACCACTAACTCCAATGTTTCACCAATTTTCAGATCAACTTACAACACTACCCTAATCCGCTACACAACAAAGCTCCTAGATACCATTTTACTAAATCAAGATAAGAATTTTAGACCTTTAAATCCAGGTAAACTTATTACCGTAATCCAAAATTAAGGCTTTTAGATCGATCTCCCCTTCGAGTCGAAGTTGATATCAGTGTTAGGAGTATGGGCCCTATTTCTGAACAGAATATGGTAATTTTATTTTTTTTATTAATTTTTATTTTAAATTTAATCTAAAAAATTTTTTAAATTTAAAATAAACTTAATTTTAAAACTGAATTATAAAAATGAAAATGGGTGATTTTCAGGAATTTTCTTTGGATTGTTATTTTCGGCAGAAGTGGTTGGATAGGAGATTGGCGTTTATTCCGATCAATCCAAGCAAACCGGAAATTCCGTTGGCGAGTAAGATGTTGAAGGATATTTGGGTAAGTTAACACAGACACATACACACGCTCACACACATTCACACATTGTCACACTCACATACTCAAACACTCACATTCACACGCTCATTCACTCATATACTCACATACTCACATACACACACACACACTCACGTTTAGGTACCAGACACCTACATTCGAAATGGAAGACATTCCTATCTTCACACTCTCACAGTTCCGAATATCCTCTTTCGTGTGAGATCCGATGGACAAGTCCAGGTTTCTCAGAGGTAGTTTTATCTTTATTTTCCTTTATTTTTCCTCATTTTCCATTTTCATTTCAAGAATCCTCATTTTGGCAATGTTTCCAGGCTAACGATTCGATCCAGATGCCACATGTACCTCAGAAAGTTTCCCATGGATAGTCAGGTTTGTAACCTTAATGTTAGACTGTGAGTGGGAATGTGTGAATGTGTGAACGTGTGAGTGTGACTCTGGGAGTGTGGAGATGTATAATTGTGAGTGTGATCACGTGAGTATGTGTTAAAGTTAACATGTGTTTGCGAAAGTGAGTGAGGGAGGGAGTTAGCGTGAGAGCGTGTGACAGTGAGAGCGTGTGACAGTGAGTGTGCGACCACTTCTCCTTTTCAGGCCTGCCCAATTGAAATCGGCTCACTCGGCTTCTTCACCAAAGACGTTATCTACAACTGGAAAGACGTCGAAATGGATGCGAAAATGGGAAACATGCTCAGTCAATACCAAATCCTAGGCCTGCACAAATCAGAACACAACATGTCCGATTATCGCTACCCGGATAAGAGTAAGACTTTTGAGGGAGAGAGAGATAGAGGGAGAGAGAGAGAGAGAGAAAGAAAGAGAGGGAGAGAGAGAGAGAGAAAGAAATCGATTTTAGACTCCTCAGTTCTGAAAGTCTACTTCAAACTCCAAAGACAGCAGGGCTACTACGTCCTTCAAATCTACACCCCTTGTACTTTGATTGTGGTGATGTCTTGGGTTAGCTTCTGGATTAATAAGGAGGCCTCTCCTGCGAGAGTCGCTTTGGGTAAGGAGGGAAAGATTCTTTTTTCTCTGCGTCTCTGACCTCTACATGCATCTCTAACCCTGGGTGTCTATGTCCCTAACCATGTTCGTCTGCGTCTCTAACCCAGTGTATCTGCGTCTCTAACTTCTACCTGTGTGTCTCTAACCCTGGGTGTCTGCGTCTCTAACCTATATTTCTGCGTCTCTAACCATGATTGTGTGCGTCTCTAACCTTGGGTATCTGCGTCTCTAACTTCTCACTCTGCGTCTCTAACACTGTGTGTCTGCGTCTCTAACCTCCAAAAAATCACATCTCCAGGAATCATGACGGTTCTCTCCATGTCAACTCTGGGTTTCGGCTTAAGAACTGACCTCCCAAAAGTCTCCCATTCAACTGCCCTCGATATCTACATACTGTAAGTCATTTAAAATTGCGTCACTGCAAAAATGCGTCTTCAGAAGTTGTTTCGGCTTCGTCTTCGCCGCCATGGTCGAATACGCCGTGATCAACTACGCCCACATCGTCTACATCAGAAAACAAGTTCACGACCTGAAAGGCCTTGATTCCAACGCTGCGGTAGGTAGTTTAGAATAAAATTTAAAATTTCAATTTTCAAATTTTTTGAATCTAAAAAGTTTTTAAAGTTTAAATTCAAATTTTAAATTTCAAATTTCAAATTTCAAATTCACTTTAAAAATTTCAATTAAATTTCAAATTTAATTGAAATTGAATTTGAATTTTGAAAGTGAATTTGAAATTTGAAATTAAAAATTTACAATTTACAAACTTACAATTTAAATTTGAAATTTAAAGTTCAAATTTCAATTTCAAATTTCAAATTTAAATTCAAACTTTAAATACTAGGTTAAAATTCAAATTTTAAAATTTCAAATTTCAAATTCAAATTCAAATTCAATTTCAAATTTCAAATTTCAAATTCAAATTCAAACTTTAAATGTTAAGATTAGATTTTTTTGAAATTGAAATGCCAAATTTCAAATTTCAAATTCTAAATTTTATATTTTTAATTTTAAATTTAAATCTTATTTTCAGATGGAGAAAATGCGAATGTTCACAGCTGGCCTAATGGGAGCTAGGAGAGAAACAATAGTGGTTTGGTATCGATTTTTCAAAAAGTCAATCGATATTTTTTAGAGCCACAGTGTCCTTGACATAACTGAAGATACCCGTCCTTGGTATCGGAAATTGATCTCGAAACGAAATCCTCAACAATCTTCCAGTGAGTTTATCGATTTCGATTTTTCGATCGATTGAGTTGATCGATATCGATTTTTGTCGATGGCGATTGATAGATATCGATTTTCCTGACCTCGGTCTTTGCAGATTCACCACAGCGCGGGCTAGGTAACCACGAGTAATCGTTAACATCGTTTTCCGCTTGATTAGCTGTCGATTATCGATCGATTATCGATTTTAGAGCATACTCCGCTTTTGGCTGGCATCTTCAATCCAGGAGAACATGAGTTTTTGCACTTTTGAACACTTTTAACACTAACATCACGTGTTCGCTTGAGAAATTGCACAAAAGCAGCCTAACTAACGCTTCCTCTCCCTATTGGTAGCATTCTTAGAGTGAATTATGGAAGATACCGTCTCTGGGAAGAGAGAGAGAGAGATTTAGACAGAGAAAGAGAGATTTAGACAGAGGAATTAGACAGAGAAAGCGAGATTTAGACAGGGAAAGAGAGACTTAGACAGGGAAAGAGAGACTTAGACAGAGAAAGAGGGATTTAGACAGAGAAAAAGAGAGTTAGACAGAAAAAGAGAGTTAGACAGAAAAAGAGGGATTTAGACAGAGAAAGAGAGATTTAGACAGAGAAAGAGAGATTTAGACAGAGAAAGAGAGATTTAGACAGAGAAAGAGAGATTTAGACAGAGAAAGAGAGACTGAGACAGAGAAAGAGAGACTGAGACAGAGAAAGAGAGACTGAGACAGAGAAAGAGAGCAGAGAAAGATAGATTTAGACAGAGAAAGAGAGATTTAGACAGAGAGAGAAAGACCGTCAGAAACTTCCCGGAGGCGGTATCTCCACCAAAACCAATCCATAACCTTTTTTCAGTGTTCTACCGAATGGCGGTAAAAGCAGCCAAAGCCAGAAGAAAGCTAACTATGAGGGATCCCGCAAAGGTCTGCTTGCCTGAGTATCAAATGCAAAATCGTTTTTCAGGTGGTAAACAGAATCGACAACTTCTCAAAAGTCATCTTCCCTTCGCTCTACATAGTCTTCAACATAGTCTACTGGGTGGCCTTCCTCTACTGGATCCCAGATGAAATCGACGAATTCATACAATTACCAGGAGAGGGTGTGAAATTAACAGAGAAATATTGATAAACTATTCAGTGAGTGAGTGAGTCAATGAGAACAAAAGGAGAAGCGAATTCCATTCGCCGCATTCGCGCACCCTCGTTGTCTGCGCCTTCCGAGAGAGAGATCGCGAGCGGGAACCCGTAAGCGATCGGCAGCCCCACTGAACGGGCCTATATAGTCGGCCGCAAACCACCCCTTTCTCGATAAGTGGTGTACCTGTTGCAATTTTTTATTTTAAAAATCATTTTTAAACAGTTTTGCTTTCAATCCTTTTTTACTATCGTCATTCGTTTCTTCCATTTCACCATTGAAATCTACGTTGGACGAAATTGAAGTGGCTTAACCTTAACACCCAAAACCTAAATTGCCTTAAGAACACCAGTTAAACTAAACACCCTGAAACTTAAGGGTCTTAAGAAACTTAAGGTTTTGGGTGATAAGGTTAACCGGTGCGATCATTAAGGGTTTTGGCGTTAAGGATTTATTCTTAAAGCCAGTAAGGGTTTT
The DNA here is from genome assembly GCA_022343465.1 of Oscheius sp. G VE-2021. Lineage (NCBI taxonomy): Eukaryota > Metazoa > Nematoda > Chromadorea > Rhabditida > Rhabditidae > Oscheius > Oscheius sp. G VE-2021. The sequence goes on along the minus strand of JAJQXH010000077.1, from coordinate 80,573 downwards.
GGGAGATAAGGCTTAGCGGTGTTCATAAGGTCATTAAGGTTTTTGGGAGTTAAGGTTAAGCCGTCCCATTTTAAAATTTTCTTTCAAACATTTCTGAAACTGTTTTGCTTTCAATTAACCTTTACCATAGTCATCCATTTCTTTCATTTCTCCTCCCGAAAATCTGTGAAAATTCCTTATTAAGGCCCTATTTCCTTAATTTAAGGCAAAAAATCCTTATCAAGAACGTAATAGTAAGGCCGCTTTAAGAAAGCAGTTGGAAACCTTTCAAAATAAAAGAATTTATAGATTTTAAAAAAATTATCAAATTATGTAAAAAATCAAAATTTAAGCTTTTTTACTTTGTAAAACAAAAAAATAAATTTTAAAAAAATGAGTGAAAGTAGTTGCATATACTTTAATACACAAATGTATCCCTTTTGAATGTATTCTTGTATACTATCAAGTCTTTCACTTCTTCTGAATATCTTCTAGCTGTATCTGTGACGGAGCATCATCATATGAAGGATGCCATCGGGACACACACGCAGGATTCCAAGGGACCTCTGGAAAAGGCTACAGTAACCCAGAATTTTATGGATTTCTCACCAGGGCGGGTTCATACTCGCAAAGTCTCTGTTTCATTTCCCCGTCCTTCAGAAGAGCCTCCAGCCCGTATTCAGACATTTCCGTATTGAAACTGGCGAACAGACTGATCAACTTTCCATCCATCATCACTGCGTAGCCGAGAGCCTGAATAAGTTGATAAGGGAATTATTTTTTGGTTCAGTACGGTAGTTTATGGAATTTGGTAGCAACTGAAATACTGTAACCGTAAAAGTACGATGATGGAAGGATTACGGTAGCTAATGAAATCATGTAGCCCTTTTAATACTGTAGCTATTGGAATACAGTAATCATGAATGCAGCAGTGTATGAAATTCGGTAACTTATGGAGAATGTTAGCTTATCAAGAACGGTAGTTCATGGAATACAGTTGCTGACAAATTACAGTACTGAAGAGCGGTAGCTCAAGGAATACTGTAGCTCTATACTGTAGAATACTGATTACGGTAACTTGTCAAAAATGGTCACTCGGTCACGGATTACTGTAGCTAATCGAATACGATAAATTATGAAATCCCGAAGTGGCTCCTCGATTATGGTAGCTCATAGAGTACGGTAGATTATGGAATACTGTAACATATGGTGGAAGCTAGCGGAATACCGTCGCCAATTGAGTACGGTAGCTCAAGGAGTGTGGGAGCTGTGTGGCTGATGAAATGCGGTAACTAATGAAGCAAGACAGCTTACGGTCCCTCATGGAATACGGTAGCTAATATAGTACGGTAACTTATGGACAACTCTAGCTTAAATAATACGGTAGCTTATGGAGTACGGTAGCTTATGGAGTACGGTATTTAATACAATACGGTATCCCATTGATTATGGTAGCTAATGGCCAACAATATCTGTTGGAGTACGGTAACTCCTTGAATACGGTAGTATAAAGGAAATTCTGTAGTTACTAGAGTACGGTAGCTTATGGTATGCGGAAACTAATGGAGTACGGTATCTATTGGAGAAAGGCAACTTATGGACTACGGTAGATAAAAAACTACGGTAGTTACTGGAGTACGGCAACTCAAGGATTACAGTAGCTAAAGGAATATAGTCGCTAAAAAGTTAGCTAGCGGAAAACGGTAGCTGAAGGTTTTAAGTAGCTTATGGAATACGGTAGATATTGGACTACGGTAGCTACTAGATACGGTAGCAGGTTCAGCATCATCTTGAGTACGGTAGCACAAAAAGAACGGTAGCTCATGAAATACGGTAGCTAATGAAATACGGTAGCTATTGAAGTACCTGATCCCATGGGCTACGGTAGCTCAGGGATTACGGTATCTACCATCTGCAAATAACCAACCTCATGAGCCCTGACGATGAGGTCGAGGCTGAACTGCTTCAGGAACTTGTCGACTCTCTGTTTGTTGTAGGTAGTTCCAGCTCCACGGGAACAGGTGAGGCTGAAGAAGTACAGTAACCACCGTACCCAAGTACCGTAACCAAAAGTACCGTAAGTTAAAAAGGAAAACTCACTGTTCGAAGAGTCCCGGATCAGACCAGGTGGCATTTTCGGCCCACATCCGGAGGACCTCCCTCTCCTTCAATTCCTCTTTCGAAAGAAAAGTGAGGTTTTGGGCCTTGTCTGCCACGTCGAAGGGCATTTTCAACTGAAAACGAGCGGTTCTCTCTCTCTCTCTCTAAATCTGTTCTTTTCTGTCTAAATCTCTATTTCTCTGTCTAAATCTCTATTTCTCTGTCTAAATCTCTCTTTCTCTGTCTAAATCTCTCTTTCTCTGTCTAAATCTCTCTTTCTCTGTCTAAATCTCTATTTCTCTGTCTAAATCTCTCTTTCTCTGTCTAAATCTCTCTTTCTCTGTCTAAATCTCTCTTTCTCTGTCTAAATCTCTCTTTCTCTGTCTAAATCTCTCTTTCTCTGTCTAAATCTCTCTTTCTCTGTCTAAATCTCTCTTTCTCTGTCTAAATCTCTCTTTCTCTGTCTAAATCTCTCTTTCTCTGTCTAAATCTCTCTTTCTCTGTCTAAATCTCTCTTTCTCTGTCTAAATCTCTCTTTCTCTGTCTAAATCTCTATTTCTCTGTCTAAATATCTCTTTCTCTGTCTAAATATCTCTTTCTCTGTCTAAATATCTCTTTCTCTGTCTAAATCTCTCTTTCTCTGTCTAAATCTCTTTTTCTCTGTCTAAATCTCTCTTTCTCTGTCTAAATCTCTCTTTCTCTGTCTAAATCTCTCTTTCTCTGTCTAAATCTCTCTTTCTCTGTCTAAATCTCTCTTTCTCTGTCTAAATCTCTATTTCTCTGTCTAAATCTCTCTTTCTCTGTCTAAATCTCTCTTTCTCTGTCTAAATCTCTATTTCTCTGTCTAAATTTCTATTTCTCTGTCTAAATCTCTATTTCTCTGTCTAAATCTCTATTTCTCTGTCTAAATCTCTATTTCTCTGTCTAAATCTCTCTTTCTCTGTCTAAATATCTCTTTCTCTGTCTAAATATCTCTTTCTCTGTCTAAATCTCTCTTTCTCTGTCTAAATCTCTTTTTCTCTGTCTAAATCTCTCTTTCTCTGTCTAAATCTCTCTTTCTCTGTCTAAATCTCTCTTTCTCTGTCTAAATCTCTCTTTCTCTATCTAAATCTCTCCTTCTCTGTCTAAATCCCTCTTTCTCTGTCTAAATCCCTCTTTCTCTGTCTAAATCCCTCTTTCTCTGTCTAAATCCCTCTTTCTCTGTCTAAATCCCTCTTTCTCTGTCTAAATATCTCTTTCTCTGTCTAAATCTCTCTTTCTCTGTCTAAATCTCTCTTTCTCTGTCTAAATCTCTCTTTCTCTGTCTAAATATCTCTTTCTCTGTCTAAATCTCTCTTTCTCTGTCTAAATCTCTCTTTCTCTGTCTAAATCCCTCTTTCTCTGTCTAAATCCCTCTTTCTCTGTCTAAATCCCTCTTTCTCTGTCTAAATATCTCTTTCTCTGTCTAAATCTCTCTTTCTCTGTCTAAATCTCTCTTTCTCTGTCTAAATCTCTCTTTCTCTGTCTAAATCTGTCTTTCTCTGTCTAAATCTGTCTTTCTCTGTCTAAATCTGTCTTTCTCTGTCTAAATCTGTCTTTCTCTGTCTAAATCTGTCTTTCTCTGTCTAAATCTGTCTTTCTCTGTCTGTGAGTGATTGTGATTATGTGTGTCTGTATGTGTGTGGACGTGTGATAGTGTGAGTGAGTGAGTGTGTGAAAGTGTTAGTGTTAGAGCGTGTGTGTTAGTGTGTGAGTGAGTGAGTGAATTTATAATAGTATGATACTATGAGTGTGTGACTGTGTGACTGTGAGAGTATGTATGATAGTGTGAGCGTGTGATTGTGTGGGTGTGTTACTGTGTGAGCGTGCGAGCGCGTGAGCGCGTGAATGTGAATGTGTGAGTATGTGAATGTATGAATGTGTAAGTGAGTGAGTGTGGGTGGGTGCGTGAGTGAGTGAGTGTGTGAGTGTGTGAGAGTGTGTGAGTGAGAAAGTGATTTTGTGAGAGGATGAGTATGAGAATGTGTCTGTTTGTGAGATTGTGAGAGTGTGAACGTGTGAGCGTGTGTACGTGTGTGAACATGTGAATGTGTGAGTGTATGATAGTGTGAGTGTGTGACCGTGTGACCGTGAGTGTGTGAGTGTGATTATGTGAGTATGTGTGACTGTTTGATTGTGTGAATGTGTGATCCCACCTTCTTATTCCACCGTTTCCCCAGCACCAACAAAAACAACATAGTCTGAATGTCATAGCATCCCCTATCCACGTAGTCTCCACAGAAGATGTACTTGTAGTAGAGCATCGGATGGATTCCATTGGCCTTGGCCTTTCCCGTAGGATCCATAGAGAGAATAGCCTGTAGATCATAGAACTAAACCACTAAGGTCATTAAGGTTTAAGGTAGTTTGCCCTACCGCTCCGTGGATGTCTCCCACGATGTGACAGGGTCCATTGACTACGGCCAGGGCGCTTTTCGAGTATTCGAATCTTTTGCAGTATTTTATGATTTCTTTTAAGGCCTCTTCTGTGTACCTTATCTGAAAATTAGGCTTGGTTAGGATTTTACGCCTAGCGTGCACTGTGTTTACGGCCATTCTTCTTTCTTTACGCGTAACATGTACTGTGTTTACGTCCATTCTACTTTACGCCTAGCATGCACTGTGTTTACGGCCATTCTTCTTTACGTCTGACATGCACTGTGTTTACGCCAATTCTTCTTTACGCCTAGCATGCACTGTGTTTACGTCCATTCTTCTTTACGCCTAGCATGCACTGTGTTTAGTTCATTCTTCTTTACGCCTGGCATGCACTGTGTTTACGGCCACTTTTTTACGCGTAACATGCCCTGCGTTTACGGCCATTCTTCTTTCTTTACACCTAGCATGCACTGTGTTTACGGTCATTTTTTTTTACGCCTAGCATGCACTGTGTTTACGTCCATTCTTCTTTACGCCTAGAATGCACTGTGTTTACGTGCTTTCTTCTTTCTTTACGCGTAACATGTACTGTGTTTACGTCCTTTCTTCTTTCTTTACGCGTAACATGTACTGTGTTTACGTCCTTTCTTTATTACGCCTGGCATGCACTGTGTTTACGGCCACTCTACTTTACGCCTGGCATTGTAACACCCTCTGTCTCGACCTGTTCCGTATCTATCCCGTCTTGGGCACCGCAAGATGATAAGATTCAGTCGTGCGGCCGCAACACCATCGCGCGCCGGAATAAAGACCTTTCACCGCATATTCGTCTACAACTGGGTGGGAAGGACAATACGAAACTCGTATTGTTACGTGGCGACCACGGCTCGAATCTGACACTTTTGTCGTCAGATGCATCTCCCCCCGGCTCTTCGGTGTTCGCACCGCTTGAGTCACATAAGATTAGTTCATAGACAGCGTAAATTTTACCGTAATCATCTAAATTTTTTCGTCATTCACCTTCTTTCGAATTTTTTCAAAATATTTTCAACACCGTTGGTAGAGGAGAGAGAAGAGATTTGGCACCGTTTTCACTTTCTACGCCGTAAATCCCTTTTGCTGCTGCCTGTGCTATGTAAAGGCGTCATATTCGTCTACAACTGGGTGGGAAGGACAATACGAGAAAGGGGAAACTCGTATTGTTACGGCATGCACTGCGTTTATGGCCATTCTTCTTTACGCCTAGCATGCACTGTGTTTACGCCCATTCTACTTTACGCCTAGCAAGCACTGTGTTTACGTCCATTCTTCTTTACGCCTAGCATGCACTGTGTTTACGCCAATTCTTCTTTACGCCTAACATGCACTGCGTTTATGGCCATTCTTCTTTACGCCTAGCATGCACTGCGTTTACGTCCATTCTTCTTTACGCCTAGCATGCACTGTGTTTACGTCCATTCTACTTTACGCCTAGCATGCACTGCTTGTACGCCCATTCTACTGTAGACCTAGAATGCACTGTGTTTACGTCCATTCTTTTTACGCCTAGAATGCACTGTGTTTACCGCCACTTTCTTTACACGTCACATGCACTGTGTTTACGCCGCCACGCCCTTTTGGTTGCGCGCCAGAAATCAATCGATAATAGCTGCCAATCCACTCCTTAAACCCCACCTTTCCAGAAGTGGACATGTGTTTCCTTATAAAAACATCCGGGCTGAAACTATCGATTTTCAATTGTTGAAGGTCCTGTTCAAATGCGTTAAAGGACTGCAGCGTCATCTTCATCCTCTTCACCCAAATCCTCTTCTTCTCTCCCCAAGTCATCTGCTCCTCCGCCAATCCCCTAGCTCCCTAAAGTTAAGGCCTTAAAGTTAAGTTGACTTTCCTTAATCTTACGTTGAAATCGATCTTTTCCCTTAAAATCTTCAGAGGCCGTTCCTTATAAGACCTGGTGAATTCCTCATTCGCACGGCCGTAGGCAGCCTGAAATTTCGATTTGATGAAATTTCGATTTGAATTGAAAATTTAAAAAAAAAAACTTACATTAGCCGGTTCTCTCTTATGATCCAGGTAGTTTCGTTGGACGCGGTAGCGAGCCAGCACAGTACTTGTCGCAATCTCCTAAAAATGATTTTAAAAAACTTCATGAAAAAACATTTTAATGACTCTGTTGGCATTAAAATCACAAAGCAAAGGAATAGGTCCTGGCCAGGATCGAACCGGCGACCTTCTGCGTGTGAAGCAGACGTGATAACCACTACACCACAGGACCACATGAGCAGGGCGGCGGCGGTCGGTTGATTATCCGCGCGGTCGCCACAATCAACATGGGCGCGTATTGGCGCTATTTAAACATAATTAACTATGTAAATGCCTAACTAAACTCACATTTGGATTTCCACACCGAACGGTCAAAGTTTCGCTGGAGACAAAATCTCCCAATTCAGGGGCAGCTCTCCCGTTTCCTTTGATTCCATTCTTCTGATGTTTCTTCTTCTTCCTTCGTACAAGAAACACCTAAAAAATTTTTTAAAAATATTTAATTGAATAAAAAGGTTTTTTAACATTTAAAAAACAAAATTAAACGTTAAAAAAATAAAAAAATAAAGGTAAAGCGAATTCCATTGGCCAAATCGCTGGCCTTCGCTGCTCTCGTTGTCTGCGCCCTCCGAGCGAGAGATCGCGGGCGGGAACCCGTAAAAGATCGACAGCGCCGGTCAGGAATGATCTCATGAGGGTTCCCCGGCTACCCCATGTTGAGTCATGGTGTGTGAAGATCCCCTTTTTTTATTAAAAAAAAAATCATTTTCAAACAGTTTTGCTTCCAATCCTCTTTTACTACCGTCATCTACATTCATATCTTTCATTTCACTCCTGAAATCTACATTTGAAGTTTACGCCCAAAACCTTAGTGGCCTTAAGAACACCGATTAACCTTAACATCCAAAACCTTAAAAGTCTTACGAACAACGCTTAGCCTTTACGCCCTTAACCTTAATTGTCTTAAGAACACTGGTTATCCTTAACGTCATAAACCTTAATGGCCTAAAGAACACCGCTTAACCCTAACACCCAAAACCGTAACTGCTTTAAGAACACCGCTTAGCCTTTAGGCCCTAAACCTTAATGACCTTAGGAACGCCTCGTAAAGTAAAGTTACTCGTAAAGTTGATTGAGCGTAAACGCAGTGCATGCTAGTTGTAAAGTCGATAGGATGTAAACACGGTGCACGCTGGGCGTAAAGAAGAATAGTCGTAAACGCAGTGCATGTAATGTGTAAAGTCGAATGCCCGTAAACGCAGGGCACCCTAGTCGGAAAGTCACTACCAGTCCTGAAAAATCAATAAACCCACTTGAAATCCCAGTAATTTCGAGTTCTCCAACAATCGTGTGGCAGCTGACCTTCTCCTTCTGCGCCAAAGCCCACTGTGCTCTACAGACGTCAGCTAAATATTTTTTTATTTTTAAAATTTAAAAAAAAATTGTTAAAAATTAAATTAAATAAAAAATAAATTTAAAATTCAAAAAAATATAATTAAATTTTTAAATTTTTTTTAAAATTTTCAAAACTTACGACAGTCCTTGTTTCCTATAATATCTACCCCTGCCAACTGTGTTCTAATCTTCTCCTTCTGCTCGGAATTGAGACACAGGACAGGGTTATTCGATATCTCTGAAATAAATCATAAATCGATAATCGATAATCGATCAATTTATTGATTTTGAAATCAATCAATCGATTGAAAAGTAGCATGTTTCCAAGAACATTGCGTTCTTTCGATGGAAAGTAGGAAATCTATTGCCGTAAGCTGGGTATTCGTCACTCTCAAACATCCTCGGATTTCCTTTAGAGTTGGAACTTTTTGGGGAGAATAAGCTGAAAAGAGAAGTTAAAGAGAGAGAGAGAGAGAGAGAGAGAGAGAGAGAGAGTTCCTTACTTGTGGTTCCATCGATAATCAAGTCTTCGTAGATGTAATGACAGTCCAGGAGGTCGTTGAATGATGGGAGAGGCTGGCTGTCAAAGGAACATTCTGAAAGAAAGAGGCATTCAAACCGTTCGGGACCACCAAGTCAGTTTGTTTTGTTTAGGTACAAATCTAGCATTTCTTAGTCCTTTTGAAACAAAATTGTTGAAAAATAGGTCAATTTTTCGAAAATTTTGCATCTTTGATCGAAATTTTGGATATGAAGGGGCACTCCGATTTTAAAAGTCGTTTTTTTCAAAATGTTTGAAATTGTCTCTAGTTTTCGACTATTTGGTCCGATTGATTCCCGTGTAAATAGTAAAGGGTCGAAAAACGCGAAAAACCGATATTTTTTTCTCTTTTTTTGGCGGTTTTTTGACTCTAATGAAAAATTTTCAGTAAAAACGCAGTTTGTGGTCAATTACAATATTTGTCAGCGTCAAAAGAGCTATCGAATAAAACCTTCTAAAAAACCAAATTGAAATTTTTGGTTAAGTTTGAAGAAAGTTACAGTAACCTGAGGTTACCTACCGTAATCTGAGACCGAAAATCGATATTGATCCAAAATATTCAGGATGTCATATTTTGGTCAAATAATGACTTTTGACAGCTTTTGGGCAAAATAAAAGACTAAACTTTTTCCATGTCACAGTCCTGCTCGACTTTTACTGACATCGTCGCTTAATTTGTTTTGGACCACCCAGTCATTCTGCTCTGGCGAATCAGCCACAAGCTGCTAGGGACCACCCATTAAAATTGGTTTGGACCGCCCAATCAACCACACAGGACCACCCACTGAAACTGTCAAGCTGGTTTGGAGCACCCTGTCAAGTTGCTTTGGACCACCACAGTCGAACTGTTTCAGACCACCCAGTAAATGTGTTTTGGATCACCCTGTCAAGCTGTTTTGGACCTTTTAGACCACCCAGTAAGGTGTTTCAGACCACCCAGTAAAACCATTTAAGCCCTTTGCTTTTAGGTCTTGCTTTTTGGGCCACCCGGTCAAATTGATTTAGACCACCTAGTCAAGTTGTTCGGACCACCCAGTCAAGCTGTTTTGGACCACCCTGTCAAGCTTTTTGAGACCACCCAGCCAGGTTTTTAGGACCACACTGTCAAACTGTTAGGACACCCAGTAAAATTGGTTTGGACCACCCGGTCAAATTGATTTCGACCACCTAGTCACACCCCTTTCTGACCACCAAGTTTAGTTGTATTGGACCACCCAGTCAAATTGTTCTGACCACCCAGTAAATCTATTTTGGGCCACCCAGCTAAGCTAGTTTGGACCACCCCGTCAAGTTGTTCGGAACACCCAGTCAGTCTGTAACCACCCAGTCAAGTTAATTCAATGCACCCTGTCAGTCTAATTGAGACCACCATTTATGTTAGTTTGGACCACCCAGTCAAACTTTTTTGGACCACCCAGTCAATCTGTTTCAGACCACCCAGTCACAAAAGAATTCTCACCTCCAAAGTCCTGAAAGTACGAATTCGGCTCATCCAATTTGTTCTTCTGCGGCTTCTTCAACTCCTCAATGTCACTCTGCCTCAACCGTTTGTTTCCCTTCACAACCATTTGGATGGATCCACTAGTCCCCTGAACTTCCAACTCTGCCCTCTCAAGATCTTTGTTGTTTTGGATTTTCAAGGAGATGAATCGGTCATCTGAAGGCTTTGATTGAAAAAAGGGTCATCTGAAGGTCCCACCTATGTTTAGGGGAAGGTAGAGGCTGTTCAAAGCCGATTTTTCCAGAAGAAAGCTAGATTTTGAGAGTGTTTTCAGTTTGGCTTGAGGTTGGCCGAAAATGGAGTCCAGGTCGGTTTGGGTGGCTTGGGAGGCGTCCATCAGGCCTAGTTCTTGGTTTCCTTGGACTACGATTTGGGTCTCATCACAGTTTTTGAAGTCTTCGATGGAATTGGGAGATTTCTGGGAGATTCCAACCTTAAAACGAAACGAGATATAACGAGATCACTAAGGATTACTGTAGCTTTTAAAAAAAAAATTTAATACATTTTTGACTTTATCAATTATTTTTACCATTTTTGCACAAAATGTGTAAAAAAAAATGTGAAACTTAGTTTTAACTTTTTAAAATGAATTTTAAATTTTTTAAAATTTATTTTAAAATTTTAAACAATTATTTTAACATTTTAACAAAATCTTTTAAACATTTTATAAATTCGTTTTAAAATATTAAAACATTATTTAATTTTTTTATACATTTTACGCAAAAAATGTAAAAAAAAATTAACAAAGTCAAAAATGTAAAATACTAATTTTAAATGGTTTAAAAACAGAAAATAGCTCCGCGACAGACTGCCAAAACTTTCTCAAAAAACATTGACCCAGAAAATACAATTCTAAAACATTTGGGTCAATATTGATTTTTGTTTCCAGGTTTTTGCGCGCGCTCCCGGGTACGGTATCTTCGCCAAAACTCGTAACGGACCAAAAACCAAAAATTATCTCACTTTTTTGAGGTTTTTCCACAGTTTGACCATTTTGGGTCAACTTGGACTAGTTGGCACTTATTTTATCGTTTTCTACGTAAAATTGGCTGCAAAATGAACTTAAAACATGAAATTGACCCCAAAATGGTCAAACTGTGGAAAAACCTCGAAAAAGTGAAAATATTTTTGGTTTTTGGTCCGTTACTTTTTCAAATGATGAAAAATCTGTGTTCACAAACATTACCAACTTTCTTATCTTACATATGTTAGGGATTTTGATGAGTTTTGGTGAAGATACCGTAACCCGGGTGCGCGCGCAATAACCCGGACCAAAAATCGATATTGACCCTAAAGTCTTTAGAAAAAAGGCTTACATTTGGTTGAAGAGGTGGGGACAATTCTGAGAAGGAAGAGCAAAAGAGGTAGAAAGAGGCTGGAGGGCCTCATGGGAGAGGAAGACCGCACAGGAGAGGGCGAGCGGTGAGAATGAGAGGAAAGGGCGGAGAGAGGGAAAGTTAGTGGTATTCTAGTTAGGAGTAGTATAATGAGAGAGAGAGAAAGATAATGAGAGAGAGAGAGAGATTTAGACAGAGAAAGGGATATTTAGACAGAGAAAGATAGATTTAGACAGAGAAAGATAGATTTAGACAGAGAAAGATAGATTTAGACAGAGAAAGATAGATTTAGACAGAGAAAGAGAGATTTAGACAGAGAAAGAGAGATTTAGACAGAGAAAGAGAGATTTAGACAGAGAAAGAGAGATTTAGACAGAGAAAGAGAGATTTAGACAGAGAAAGAGAGATTTAGACAGAGAAAGAGAGATTTAGACAGAGAAAGAGAGATTTAGACAGAGAAAGAGGGATTTAGACAGAGAAAGAGAGATTTAGACAGAGAAAGAGAGATTTAGACAGAGAAAGAGAGATTTAGACAGAGAAAGAGAGATTTAGACAGAGAAAGAGGGATTTAGACAGAGAAAGAGGGATTGAGACAGAGAAAGAGGGATTTAGACAGAGAAAGAGGGATTTAGACAGAGAAAGAGGGATTTAGACAGAGAAAGAGAGATTTAGACAGAGAAAGAGAGATTTAGACAGAGAAAGAGAGATTTAGACAGAGAAAGAGGGATTTAGACAGAGAAAGAGAGATTTAGACAGAGAAAGAGAGATTTAGACAGAGAAAGAGAGATTTAGACAGAGAAAGAGAGATTTAGACAGAGAAAGAGAGATTTAGACAGAGAAAGAGGGATTTAGACAGAGAAAGAGGGATTGAGACAGAGAAAGAGGGATTTAGACAGAGAAAGAGGGATTTAGACAGAGAAAGAGGGATTTAGACAGAGAAAGAGAGATTTAGACAGAGAAAGAGAGATTTAGACAGAGAAAGAGAGATTTAGACAGAGAAAGAGGGATTTAGACAGAGAAAGAGAGATTTAGACAGAGAAAGAGAGATTTAGACAGAGAAAGAGAGATTTAGACAGAGAAAGAGAGATTTAGACAGAGAAAGAGAGATTTAGACAGAGAAAGAGGGATTTAGACAGAGAAAGAGGGATTGAGACAGAGAAAGAGGGATTTAGACAGAGAAAGAGGGATTTAGACAGAGAAAGAGGGATTTAGACAGAGAAAGAGAGATTTAGACACAGAAAGAGAGATTTAGACAGAGAAAGAGAGATTTAGACAGAGAAAGAGGGATTTAGACAGAGAAAGAGAGATTTAGACAGAAAAAAAAACAATTTATTAATACACAAACAAAATAGAGATCTTAAAACAAGCATTAAGTGAGTAGCCCTGAGTCTCTGAGGTATCTTTCAGTGCAGATTTCGAACTTGCGACTTCCACGCCCACTTGGGCTTTCCTCCGTGAACAGTTTTGTTATTGTTACCTTCCGTCTGAACATTCAATTTCAAATTGAAATTTCAATCCGTCAAACATTGGAGGAATCCGTCCTTCTTCGTTGATTCTTCCTTTTTCGGGGTTTCTCAGGAACTTCTTCCAGAATCTTCTGTGGGGAGGACAAGTTGGGCTCCAGTTTTTCGGCTAACAAAGCGGCTGAAAGATGACTTTGATAGTAATTTATACACGCGCGCACAGTCTCACGCTCACTAATACGGTCACGGTCACACGCACGGCATAACGCTCACTCTCACGTGCTCACAGTCACATGGACGCTATCACGCTCACTCTATAGTGTTCACGGTCACACGCACGCTATCACGCTCACTATCACGTGCTCACACTCACACGGTCCCACGGACTCTATCATGCTCACTTTCACGTTCTCACAGTCACACGGACGCTATCACGATCTTTCTCACGCGCTCACGGTCACACGCACGCTTTTACGCTCACTTTCACATGCTCACGGTCACACGGACTCTATCACGCTCACTCTCATTTTCATGCGCTCACAGTCACACGCACGCGATCACGCTCACTCTCACGCTCTCACACTCACACTATCACGCTCACTGTCACACGCTCACGGCCACACGCACGAAATCATGCTCACTCTCACGCGCTCACATTCACACAGACGTTATCACGCTCACGAGCTCACGGCCACACACACACGAAATCATGCCGAGTATCACATGCTCACAGTTACACGCACGTTATCACGCTTACTTTCACAGAATCACGGTCACACGCTCACTTACAATTGATCGAAGCGATTTCCGTCTCCAGAAGAGCATGTCTCGATGCAGAAGCCTTCTTTTGAAGCCAAACTCCTCTCAGTAAAGGACTGCTCGTCACCTAAAATCAATCGAATATCGATATTTAAATATCGATTTTTTACGTGATGAAGTCCTGCGGTACTTGGAGTGGTGGAAGACCTTCTTCCTATTTGGAGTTGAACCCTTCGTTCGATCAAATTGGAAGGACGGTCGAAGATTGTGACCACGGCGACCATTTCAGTGCTTCTGGGTTCGCTCTGAAATAGTGGAGTTAAGTTTCAATTGAAATGATACAGGGAAGCAGGGAAAATAAGAGTAAATGCGTTTTGGCGCCTGGAGACGATTGCGGCGGGCGCCGGTCTTATAAAGGCGCGGCGCCGCACTAGCAGCAGTTGGCAGCTTGGCGCAACTGGGAGGAGGGCGGACTCATAAGCGAAAGGTCTCGGGTTCGGATCCCTGATGTTGTTTTTCTTTTTTCTTTGTTGTTTTTATTGTTTCTGTGTGTTTAGAATCGATAATATAAGACTTACAACACTATCGGCGTAGTGAACATTTGCAATGACCCGAATTCGTTGCACTTTTTCGGGTTTGGTGATCCATTCCATGGCGAAGTTACCGTAACCGGAGTAACAGGCAGGTTCGTTGAGAGATTGCTGAAAGAGAGAAAGTCACGCGGACACGTGCTCACAGTCACACACACACACACACACACACACACACACATGCTCACAGTCACCATCAGGAAGATATCACGCCCTCTATCACATGCTCACATTCACACGCACGATATCACTCACATTCTCACACGCTCACAGGTACACGAACACTATCACGCTCACTCTCACTCTCACGCGCTCACACACACACCTACATTAGTCTCATCATCCAATACCGAAAAACAGGCCGTTTTGATCAGCTTCATTGGAGAAGAAGAAGTAGAAGGTGGCTCATCATCATCCCAATCGACATCGATGTAAAACTTCAGACGGGTTTGGGTGGCGCCAGGTCGGGGGTAGAAGCCAAGAAGCAACACGAGTGCCGTTCCGTTTTGGATTCGAATCGGTTGGTCTTCTTTGGGTTTCTGAAAACGTGAGAATGAGAGGATGTGAATGTATGATGAAGTGTGGATGTGTGGATATAAGACTGTGAGCATGTGAGGCTGTGAGCATGTGAGCATGTGAAGCTGTGAGAATGTAAAGATGTGAATGTGGGATGATCTGAGGATGGGCAGATTTGAGGATGTGAGGATATGACAAGGTGAGAATTTGAGAAAAAGATTATGTGAAGATGTGAAAACGTTAGTATGGGAGGTAGTGAGAATGTGAAAATGTGAGAATGTGATGATGTTAGAATATGATGATGTACGGATGTGAAGATGGAGGGCTCAGACTGTGAGAATGTGAAGGTGTGAGGCTGTGACCAGATGAGATGACGACAGGAAGAACTATAGAAGTGGCCATGTAAACACGTGTGGAAGTGAGGATGTGAGGTTATGAGAATGTGAAGATGGGAGGATGTCATCAGATGTTGGTGTTAGGATGTGACGATGTGAGCATGTGATGGTGTAAAAGTGTGATGAAGTGAAATGGGCGAGGAAGTGACGATTGAGGCTTTGCAGACGTGAGAATGTGAAGATCTGAGGATCTGAGGATGTGACTATGTGTGGATATGAGGCTGTGAGCAAATGAGAATGTAAACATGTGAAAGTGTGGAAATATGTGGAAGTGAATACGTGAAGGATTGAAAATGTGAGGATAAGAGAATGTGAAGACGTGAGGATGTGAGAGACTGATTATGTGAGGATGTGCAATAGTGAGGATGTGACGATGTGAAGACGTGATCGTGTGAACATATGAGGATGTTAAGATGTGTGGATATGAGGATGTGAGCATGTGAAGTTGTGAGAATGTGAAGATGTGAAGGTGTGATAATATGAGGATGCGCAGATGTGAGGATATGAGGATGTGAGACTGTGAGAATGTGAAGGTGTGAGGCTGTGACCAGATGAGATGACGACAGGAAGAAGTATAGAAGTGGCCATGTAATCACGTGTTGAAGTGAAGATGTGAAGCTGTGAGAATGAGAAGATATGATGATCTGAGGATGGGCAGATGTGAGGATATGAGGATGTGAGACTGTGAGAATGTGAAGATGTGAGTGTGTGAGAAGGTGAGCAACTGTTGATGTGAGGAGGATTGGATGTGAAGGCGTGACGTTGTAAAGATGTGATATTATGAGGATGTGAAGATGTAAGCCTGTGAGAGCGTAAGGTTGTGCTGATGTAAAAATGCGAAAACGTGAAAATGTGAGAAAGTGAGAATGTGAGAAGGTGGAGATGTGAGAAGGAGAGAATGTGAAAATGTGAAAATGTGTGAACATTAAATGTGATTATGTGAAGATATGAAAACGTGAGGATGTGAGAATGTGAACATGTGAGAAGATGAAAAAAGTAAGACTGTGGTTTTGTGAAGATGAAGATTTGAAAATGTGAGGATGTGAGTAGATGATGATTTATGGAAATGAGGATGTGAGAAAATGAGAATGTGATAGTGTGGCTGTGAGGACGTGAGAATGTGAGGACGTGAAAATGTGAGAATGTGATGAAATAAAGTTGTGAGGATGTGAAAAAGCGAGGATGTGAGGAAGTCAGGAACGAGAATGTGAGGACGTGTAAATAAGAGGACTGTGAGAATGTGTGAATGTGACTATGTGAACACGTGTAAATAAGAGCACGTGAGGACGTGTGAATGTGAGGACGTGATAGTGTGAGAAAATGAGAAAATGAGAATGTGATAGTGTAATATGAGGCTGTGAAGATGTGCGAATGTGATGATAAGAAGTTCAAAAAGACCATGTGATAATGTGAGGGTGTGAGAGTGTGAGAATATGCGAAGGTGACCATGTGAGGATGTGAAGCAGTGACAGAGTGAAGATGTGAGGATGTGAGTATGCGACGTGTGAACGTGAGCACGTGAGGAAGTGAACTCACCACCAAAAGATGCAGCCGATTCGCCTGATCCAACGTCGGAAAAGCGACAAACTTGTTCTGAGCCACTTTTAGTTCCCTGATTCCTCGGCTCAACTCCTTCCTACAGCCCACTTTGTTAACTCCAATGTGCTCGAAATCCTTCTCAGTCATATCCAATAGCCTAGCTCCAGTTATTCTATGCCGGCAGACGGCTGATTTGACTTTTTCCAGGAATTTCAAGTCGTTTACTAAAAAATATTAAAAAATTGGATTAAAAATGAAAAAAACCTGCTCCTAGAATTCTGCCAACCCAGCAGACTGTATGTTGTTCACTCCACATTAAGACATCCATGGGAGGTTCTTTGCAAGATTCTGAAAGTTGGATCTTACCTTACCTACCTTAACCTTACCTTAACCTAAACTTAACCTACCCTTAACCTTACCTTAACCTAACCTTAACCTAACCTTAACCTAACCTTAACCTAACCTTAACCTAACCTTAACCTAACCATTACTTTACTTACTTTACCTTACCTAGACCTTATCTCTCTCTCTCTTTCCCTCTCTATTCTCTCTCTCTCTCTTTTGTTTTTTTAAACAACATTTACTTAAATAATCTACAAAAGCCAACAATTTTGCTCAGCATGCTTAACAAAAACTTGAAAATCTAACTGCCAGCGGCGGAGGTCGATCCAAGAACCCCTGGGCCGAGAGCTGCGCACTCCCACTGGACCACCCATCATTCGGAGCAGATTTACAGCAGAATTTACAACAATTTTCTGAATAAATCATTTTTTAAATTCTTTTAAATAATAAAAAAAAAGGATTTTTAATTTTTTTTAAAAACTAACCAATCAGGGCAGTCTCCCTCCTCACTCTCTGGGCCAACGCCTTCTCCCTCGCATGCAATTTCTCCCTTTGTTTTTCCAATTTCTTCCTCAATTCCTGAATTTTGAAATTTAAAATTTTAAATTGAAACTTTAAAATTTAAAATTTAAAATTGAAACTTTAAAATTTAAAATTTTAAAAAAAAATTTAAATTTAAAAAAATTAAATTTTAAAATTTAAAATTTTAAGTTTTAAATTTTAAATTTAAATATATTCAAAATGTGACAATTTAAAATTTAAAATTTAAAATTTAAAAAATAAAAATCGGATTTAAAAAAAAAATTAAAATTAATTTTTTTTAAATTAAATTATAATTTTAAAAAAAATTAAATTTCAATCAAAATTTTTTTAAATTTAATTTAAAAAATTTAAATTTTAACTACATTTTAAATTTTAAAAAATTAAATTTTAAATATATTTTAAATTTAAAAATTTAAAAAAAATAATTTAAAACTTACATCCATTTCCTTCTTCTGCTGAGCAATCTCCTTTTTCCAGTCATCTTGGCCATTTTGGCAAAAAGTCTGGCATTTTCTCCTCGTCTCTGGGCATTTTTCCATTTCTCCCAGTTCACCGACAATTTTCCTCATTGAGAGACGTTCCTTTGGTGACATTTCCCAGCAGCTTCTCATTAAGCTGAAAAAAATCGATAATTGATTGATTTTCTGACTGAAATTCGATTGATTGATTTTTGACTGAAAATCGATAATTGATTGATTTTATGACTGGATTATTAAATTATTGATTGATTGGAAGCTCACTTGGCCAATTGAGGAGGACAGCTGTCGGGAATGACGAGGGTTACCCCCTGTTGAGTTATGAGGGTGTAAATCCGGAATTCGGAGAAATCTTTGTAGGGAATTTCTCTAAAAAATGGATTTATTTTGTATTTTTAAAAATAAAACCTGGAGAGCATTTCCCAGAGAACGACGCCGTAGCTCCAGACGTCGGAGGCTGGGGTGAGGCCCTCGTTTTGGTTGATGATTTCGGGACTGAAAGGAATTGATTGAGGGAAAAGTGATATCACATCCTCACATTCACACTACCTCACACTCTTGTATCCTCACTTACACACATTCGCTCTGTCACACATCCTCACACTCTCGCATCTTTATGTGAGGATACACCATCGCATCAACACATCCTCACATTCGCAGCTCACATCCTCAGTTCGCGTTTTTTCCTTGTAACCTCACATCATCACATTCACACTTCCTCACAACATCACATTCTCATAATTTTAAACACATACGCCCTCACATCTACACATCACTACATTCTCAGTCACACACTGACACGCTCACTCTAACATCGTCACAGTCCACAAGAATGCTATGAGGAAAACCTGGCTCAAACTCGACCAATTTCAAAAATTATGGTAACCATTTTGTTTCAATTTTTATAATAAGAAACTTTGTCAATGTTCCCAAAAGCCAATTGTCACTTTGAAAAACGTTAGAAACCAAAAAGTGAAAAAAAAATTCGAAAAAAAAGTCAGGGTTTTCCGCCCTCCTGAAAAAAATTATTATTAGTGCAGATCTAATAACCTTTTATTTGGATTTGCGACTTATTTTCACACAACTATTCTATTGAGGCCGAAAAGATCAGAGCACACACTTTTTGGGAAATCGCCCTTGAAGTGGCGTCCGAAAGCAGTTCTGAAATTTCCCTTGTGGAAAACGCCCCTTTAGTGCTACGCAAAGCTATGAATTGTGCGTTTTGGGTATCTAGTAGACTTGTATGATGTTTTAAACAACTTTTAAGATAACCAGTGGTTTCAAACATATAAAAAGTTTCGATTGAAGCGCGCTGAAAACGAAATGTTCCCATTGACACCGGCCACAGCTAGTGCTCCCATGGCCACGCCCCTTTTGCCGCGCGCCACCATTTGTGATTTAGAGCCCTCCCCGCGCGTCAATCGAAACTTTTTATATGTTTGAAACCACTGGTTCGACGCGAAATTTCACGAGGAAATCAATGGTGATATTTGTTTTTGGCTATGAAATCTTTTACAGGAGTGAGAACCGAAAATATGACCTAATATGCATTTTCGTAATCATAGCTGAACTACGAATGCAAGAACGCAGTTGACTATCTTAAAAGTAGATTAAAACATCATACAAGTCTACTAGATACCCAAAACGCACAATTCATAGCTTTGCGTAGCACTAAACGTAGCACTAAATTCTCACCCCTTTTTTCACGATCACACAACCACACACATTCACATCCTCATTCATTCCATCTCATTTCCCGCTGCTCACAGTCACATATTAACAGTCCCTACCTCATCCAAGCAGCCGTTCCTCCCCAAGTCGGCGCCGTGCAACTATGCGTCAAATCCTTCGACGTCCCAAAATCGCAGATTTTACACCTGAAGTTCGCATCCAGAACCACGTTCTTCGATTTCAGGTCCCTAT
Source organism: Oscheius sp. G VE-2021 (assembly GCA_022343465.1). NCBI lineage: Eukaryota > Metazoa > Nematoda > Chromadorea > Rhabditida > Rhabditidae > Oscheius > Oscheius sp. G VE-2021. The sequence continues at coordinate 60,734 of JAJQXH010000077.1, read as the reverse complement.
GAATGATAGTAACTACCGCATCATAATGAAGATAGTAGATTCCAGCTGCGATCTAAAATCACCTAAATTAAGGCCCCTAAAAAGAATTTTTACCTCCTTAGCCCAGTTTAGAATGGTATTAAAGTCGAATTCCATGTTTTCATCATGATGTAGGTGGTCGTAAAGAGATCCATTTTGTGCATATTCCGTTACGATAAAGAAATCGGAGCCAGATTTGCAGATTCCATGGAATTCGATGATGTTTCGATGTCTGATCTTTGAAAGAATCTCTGCCTCCTTCTGAAGCATGAAGACTTTCTTCAGAGCGACCACTTTGACGGCTAGGCTCACTTGGGTCCAGAGGCCTTTGTAAACTAAAAACAGAGGATTTAAGTCATAAAATCCAAATTTTTTAATATTAAATTATATATTATAAATTTTAAATATTACATTTTAAATATTAAATTTTAATATTTAAATATTAAATTTTAAATTTTAAATTTTAAATTTAAATTTAAAATTTAAAATTTAAAATTTAAAATTTAAAATTTAAAATTTTATATTCTAAATTTTAAATTTTAAATTCAACCGAAGATGGCAACCTCAGGCCGCTTTTCACCGAAGATTACAACCTCAGGCCGCTTTCACCGCAGATGGCAACCTCAGGCCGCTTTTTATCGCAGATGGCAGGCAACCTCAGGCCGCTTTTTACTGCAGATTACAACCTCAGGCCGCTTTTTATTGGAATTGGCAACCTTAGGCCGCTTTTTACCGTAAATGGCAACAGCAAGCCGCTTTTCACCGCAGATGGCAACCGCAGGCCGCTTTTTTACCGCAGATGGCAACCTAAGGCCGCATTTTATCGCAAAAGAAAACCTCAGGCCGCTTTATGTTCCAAATGGCAACCTCAGGCCGCTTTTTTCCGTAAATGGTATCCTCAGGCCACGTTTTACCACAAATGGCAACATAAGGCCGCTTTTTATTGCAGATGGCATCCTCAGGCCGCTTTTTACCACAAATGGCAACATAAGGCCGCTTTTTACCGCTTTTTTAATCGCAGACCACCGAATTTAAACAAAAACGATGTAGGTTTTGGATAGCCCTTTTTGGGCTGAAAACATTGAAAAAAACTAAGGTTTTATTGATTTAAAACAAGAAAAAAACTTTTAAATTCCGCCTAGGCAAAACCGCGCGCCGCGCCGAGTGACCCGCCCTGGTGGTGAACTGGTAAGGCGCCCGACTCATAAGCTAGAGGTCAAGGGTTCGGACCCCCTAGAAAAAATTTCTTACCTGAGCCAAAGGATCCCACTCCCAATTGTTCTCTAACTTGAATACAGTCCCTGGAAATCTCAGGATAAAGAGAATTAATCTCCGCCGACAAAGGAGTCGACGACGACGTCGTCTCATCTAACATCGCCTGGAATTTGAGGTTTAAAAATCGATTTCAAATTTGAAAACTATTTAAATGAGTAGAAATTTAATTAATCGGTTTTGAAATTTTAAAATTATTTAAATAAAAACAAATTTAATTAATCGGTTTTGAAATTTTAAAACTATTTAAATGAATTCAAATGTAATAAATCGATTTTGAAATTTTAAAAATATTTAAATGAATACAAATCGATTTGCAAAATGAAAAACTATTTAAATGAATACAAATTTAATTAAACGATTTTTAAATTTTAAGACTATTTAAAAGAATACAAATTTAATGAATCGATTTTAAATTTTAAAAACTATTTAAATGAATACAAATTTAATTAATCTATTATAATATTTTAAAACTATTTAAATAAATAAAAATTTAATTAATCGATTTTGAAATTTTAAAATTATTTAAATGAATACAAATTTAATTAAACGATTTGTAAATTTTAAGACTATTTAAAAGAATACAAATTTAATGAATCGATTTTAAATTTTAAAAACTATTTAAATGAATACAAATTGAATGAATCGATTTTAAAATTTAAAAACTATTTAAATGAATACAAATTTAATTAATCTATTATAATATTTTAAAACTATTTAAATAAATAAAAATTTAATTAATCGATTTTGAAATTTTAAAATTATTTAAATGAATAAAAATTTAATTAAACGATTTTTAATTTTTAAGACTATTTAAAAGAATACAAATTGAATGAATCGATTTTAAAATTTAAAAACTATTTAAATGAATAAAAGTTTAATTAATCGATTTCGAAATTTTAAAATTATTTAAATGAATATAAATTTAACTAATCGATTTTTTAAATTTTAAAACTATTTAAATAAATACAAATTTAATTATTCGATTTTAAAATTTAAAAACTATTTTAATGAATACAAATTTAATTAATCGAGTTTCAAATTTTAAAATGAAATAAAAAAAGAAATTTTTTTTTTAATTTGTAAAGTCAAAAGCTTACTTTCGTCGATTTCCGACTCCTGCCTTTAAATAATCGGCTCGTGAGACGATTTGCCTACGAAATTGTGGGATTTTCAAGGGAAATCAGTGATTTTTTGATTTTTCGGGTTTATATTATGGAAATTTATAAAGTAAAAATGAAAATTAGGTAGAATTAGGGGGGGGGGTGGAAAATTTAGAAGATGAACTACGGGTGCAAGGGAAGTGTAACGGCTGATCTGTGATTGGAATGACAGGCAGAGGGGCTTTAGATAAGGGGGGGGGGGGACAGAGAGAAAACAAAGAGAAAGAGAGAAGTAGAGAGAGAGAGAGATTTAAACAGAGAGAGAGAGAGAGAGAGATTTAGACAAAGAAAGATAGATTTAGACAGAAAAAGAGAGATTTAGACAGAGAAAGAGAGATTTAGACAGAGAAAGAGAGATTTAGACAGAGAAAGAGAGATTTAGACAGAGAAAGAGAGATTTAGACAGAGAAAGAGAGATTTAGACAGAGAAATAGAGATTTAGACAGAGAAAGAGGGATATAGACAGAGAAATAGAGATTTAGACTGAGAAATAGAGATTTAGACAGAGAAATAGAGATTTAGACAGAGAAAGAGAGATTTAGACAGAGAAATAGAGATTTAGACAGAGAAAGAGAGATTTAGACAGAGAAAGAGAGATTTAGACAGAGAAAATGGGATTTAGACAGAGAAAGATTTAGACAGAGAAAATGGGATTTAGACAGAGAAAGATTTAGACAGAGAAAGAGGGAATTAGACAGAGAAAGAGAGATTTAGACAGAGAAAGAGAGATTTAGACAGAGAAAGAGAGATTTAGACAGAGAAAGAGAGATTTAGACAGAGAAAGAGAGATTTAGACAGAGAAAGAGGGATATAGACAGAGAAATAGAGATTTAGACTGAGAAAGAGAGATTTAGACAGAGAAATAGAGATTTAGACAGAGAAAGAGAGATTTAGACAGAGAAAGAGAGATTTAGACAGAGAAAGAGGGATATAGACAGAGAAATAGAGATTTAGACTGAGAAATAGAGATTTAGACAGAGAAATAGAGATTTAGACAGAGAAAGAGAGATTTAGACAGAGAAATAGAGATTTAGACAGAGAAAGAGGGATATAGACAGAGAAATAGAGATTTAGACAGAGAAAGAGAGATTAAGACAGAGAAAGAGAGATTTAGACAGAGAAAGAGAGATTTAGACAGAGAAAGAGGGATATAGACAGAGAAATAGAGATTTAGACAGAGAAAGAGAGATTTAGACAGAGAAAAAGAGATTTAGACAGAGAAAGAGAGATTTAGACAGAGAAAGAGATATTTAGACAGAGAAAGAGATATTTAGACAGAGAAAGAGAGATTTAGACAGAGAAAGAGAGATTTAGACAGAGAAATAGAGATTTAGACAGAGAAATAGAGATTTAGACAGAGAAATAGAGATTTAGACAGAGAAATAGAGATTTAGACAGAGAAAGAGAGATTTAGACAGAGAAAGAGAGATTTAGACAGAGAAAGAGAGATTTAGACAGAGAAAGAGAGATTTAGACAGAGAAAGAGAGATTTAGACAGAGAAAGAGAGATTTAGACAGAGAAAGAGAGATTTAGACAGAGAAAGAGAGATTTAGACAGAGAAAGAGAGATTTAGACAGAGAAAGAGAGATTTAGACAGAGAAATAGAGATTTAGACAGAGAAATAGAGATTTAGACAGAGAAAGAGAGATTTAGACAGAGAAATAGAGATTTAGACAGAGAAAGAGGGATATAGACAGAGAAATAGAGATTTAGACAGAGAAAGAGAGATTAAGACAGAGAAAGAGAGATTTAGACAGAGAAAGAGAGATTTAGACAGAGAAAGAGAGATTAAGACAGAGAAAGAGGGAGTTAGACAGAGAATAAGAGAGAGAGAGAGACCTTGACTGGTCATTTCTTTGAAATGATTGGCGCCAACCTGTCGATTTACGAAATTCTCGCCCCGATTAGGAAAAAAATGACTTGGAATTGAGAAAAAACTGAAAAATAAAGCAATTTTGAAGTCAAAAGGTCATTTGAATGTAGAGAGAAAAGTAAAAAAATCATGAAAAATGATTAAAAATGGCAGAAAATCGACTTTTTAAATTGAAAAAATTGAAAAAAAAAAGGTTTAAATAATAAATTTTAAACTTTCAAAATTGATTTTTCAGTAAGAAGTATCACAAGACTCGATCATATGGCGAAATGTTCCATTTTGAACAAAGATCGACTGTTTTCACGTTGCTGACAGCTGATCGCATCGTAAACACTGCCAGCCGGCTGGCCTCTCACCGATCGATCGCTCGCATGAACCGGTCGTAAATGAAGCCCGCGAAATGTTGACCTTTAAACTTATTTTCACTAAAAATTCCCGATTTTTAGGCCAAAAATCGATGAAAAGAAGGAAAAAATGGGGGAAAATCGCGGCGGGCCAATGGCCGCATTGATTCTGACGAACAAGGCCGAGGAGATAAGGAAGTCAGCGTTGGGCGAAGGGCGGCGGTATTGTCAATGGGAAGTGGGCGCTGCTGCTATCGCGTCCGTGGTGTAATGGTTAGCATGGATGCCTTCCAAGCATTCGACGGGGGTTCGATTCCCCCCGGACGCAGAATCTTTTGCCTTGGTGGAATAACAATAAAAAGTGGTTTTTATGCTTCTTTGTGATGTTTTGATTTTTTTAAAATTTTAAATTGCCTTCGAAATCATTGAAAAAGGGTTTCCCGCCGTTCAGGATAGGTTTCTCCCTGTCCTGAACGGCAAAGTGGCGCCATTTGAAGTGAAATAAATTAAGAAACGAAAAAATTGCACGTTTTCAAGAAAACAAAATGAGATTCATAGTAAACTAAACAAGCAAAAGAGAGTAGGTCCTGGCCGGGATCGAACCGGCGACCTTCTGCGTGTGAAGCAGACGTGATAACCACTACACCACAGGACCCATGAAGGCTGCGGCGGCCCGCCCCAGTAAAAGACGGCGGGCGCCAACCAAGCGTTTTATCAGTGCGGCTAACCTTCGAAAACTAAGATTTTCGAAATTTTTGCTTTACAAACAAAGTTGGCAAATAAAAATACTTTATTTACCAACAAACTAAAACATAGACGAACACGTGCCTCCTTGGTGACAGCTGTTTTCATTGTTACAACCAGCCGGAGTCACATGCACGTCTTCCTGCTTTTCTTAGCTTAGTACTATTCTTTTTATTCTTTTTATTATTTAAAAAATAAGTTTATAAGCTTTAAAAAATCAATTTTAGGTTAGTTTATGATCTACTCCCTGACGCAGGAACTCGAGGATCTACTCGCAGTGACCTACGTCATGAATTCTTTGCTCTACATTCTGGAGCAGGAGGAAGGTAAATCGATTTTTTTTCATTGAAAATCAATAATTTATATGTAAGTTGTTCGCTGTTTACGTGACTTCGGTAAACAGCGGACATTGTCGCATTGCGTCTCTGCCGCGTGACCTAATTGGCTTCCGACGCTTCACTGAGTATCAAATGTTAATTAAAATAAGAAGTTATAGATATCAATCGATTGGAAATTCAATTTCCAGAAAGATTTGAAATCAACCGAAGCTTCGATTTTTATCAGTGAAGGGAGTAATAAGCCAAAAACTATGAAATCTCTCTATTTTTGCCAATTTTTGAATTTCTCTGAAATTTTTTCAATTATTTCAAGCAAATAACTATGTTTGTGGTATTTTCCAGATGATTTTAAATAACTTTTCTCTTTTGATCAACTGAATCGGACGATTCTTTACTTGAGAAAAGTGCATTTGAAAATGGTTGACAAAGGTATTTTGACCTATTTTTGGATCTTTTTTTTAAATTAAAAACTAAGAAAAAGTATCGAAAACGTGTTTTCTTGATTCAGAATGTTTAATTGTAACAGGCAAAACAAAATATCCTAGGTAGGATCCGAACTTGGATCGTCATATTTTCAAACGAGGACGATGCCACTTTTCTACTAGGGTGTGCGGGAGCTATCATTAATTAGGGTCCTGCCGCCAAGTGATAACGTTAACGCTTGCAAATCTGACGAGTTTCCAGGCTTTTATTTTGGGTGTAGTGGATCAACCTTGATATCAAATGGCTGGAACCTAAGAAAATTTGGGCGTTAGGGGACAACTTACGATCTTACCCTAAAGAACATACAGTTTAAGCAGTTAAACACTCTTGAAATTCTGATTCAATAGAGGGTCAGAGACGCAGGAAGTAGAGATTACATGCGTAGGAATACAGGGTCATAGAAGCAGCTTCAGAGGGTTAGAGACGCAGACGCCCAGTGCAAGATATGCAGAGGAACAAGTCAGATCCAGAAGGTCAGATAAGCAGATATAGGGTCAGAACAAGGTTAGAGACGCAGATTCGGAGAGTCAGAGATTTATAGGCAGATGTCAGATACGCAGAGAAAGAGTGCAGAGGCGCAGAGGAAGATGTCAGAGACGCAGATGTGTAATGTAAGAGACGCAGAAGAACAGGTCACATTCGCAGGTTCATAAAATTATAGAAGCAGATTCATAAGGTCAGACACATAGAGGAAGAGGTTAGAGGCGCAGATTCACAGGCTCAGAGATGCAGACGCAGAGGAAGAGGTAAGACACGCAGACGCCGATGCTTGTGGTTAGAGACGCAGAGGGAGGGATCATAGAGTTAGAGATGCAGAGATAGAAGTCACCTACTCAGATTTGAGACGTGATTTGAGACAAAGGCAGAGACGCAGAAATACAAGAATATAAAAGCAGAAGGAGAGTGTTAGAGAAATATACAACTGTCAAAGACACGGAAATACATGATTAAATCACACAACCCTGGGTTTTTTTGGCCTTGACTATCCAACCTTCGGCCACTTAAAATGATAGGTTTCGACCGCTGCGTAGCACAGTCAGTGACATTGATGCGGTAAAATGGCAGCCTTCGGCCCCCTCCCAGAGCGGAAGTGTCTTATCTAATATGCTTACCGGCATTCCAACCCCAATCAACCATAAAAGCCAATTTGTTTTGGCTTTTTTATTTGAACCGCTGTTCTGGCTTTCTGGAAAAGCCTTTTGGCTTTTATCCAAGTGGCTTTTCCATACCCACAACTGCTTTATTTTCACAGCGGGGGGTCTGCCCCAGTGACCTTTCTCGATTGGAGGCCGCTTTCCCAGCGGCTCTTCGCCGCGTATCGATTTTCCCAATCGGCCCGCCGCCTGCCACACCACTCCACCACCAACGCCTTTTTCCCTTTTCCTTTTATTTTCTCCTTTTTTGTTTATTTATTTTGTTTGTATTCATTTTAATAGTTTAAAAACCGGTTTTAGATAGAAAATGGATGTCGACAAGGTACCGAAGAAGGAGGAATCGCCGGAATTCGTTTTTAACACAGGTATATAAGATTTTTTTTACATTTTCAGTTTAAAATTTAAGAAATTAAAGAAGAAATGGAGGTTTATGAAGAATCGCCGTCGACTTCTTTTATGGAAAAACTGCCGGCTTATATGAGGAAGAGACGGAGGGTCGAGGAAGAGGAGGTCTATCAGGCCATAGTTGTTCCATCTTTGGGAGCTCAGAAACCGGCTCTTCTTTACAAGTTTATATCGATTGATGAGTGAGTTTAGAGAGAGAGAGAGAGAGAGAGAGAGAGAGAGAGAGAGGGAGAGAGAGAGAAGGAGAGAGAGAGAGAGAGAGAGAGAGAGAGAGAGAGGGATTTAGACAGTGAAAGAGAGATTTAGACAGAGAAAGAGAGATTTAGACAGAGAATGAGAGATTTAGACAGAGAAAGGGATTTAGAGAGAGAGAGAATTAGACAGAGAGAGAGAGATTTAGACAGAGAAAGAGGAATTTAGACAGAGAAAGGGATTCATAGAGAGAGATTTAGACAGAGAGAGATTTAGACAGAGAAAGAGAGATTTAGACAGAGAAAGACAGATAGACAGAGAGAGAGACAGAGAGAGAGAGAGACTTCCAGAAACACTGGAGAAGAAACAGAGAAGTGCTATGCCTTCTGCTACAACAAAGGAACCAGGAATCATCACATCTACCGTTGCTCCTTCTGTAAAACCAGGCACAAGAAGACCGTAACCGTTAAGGTACTGTACTTTTTAAAACCTTAAGTACCTTAACCTTCCTTAGGTCGTTGGAGAAACCTTCCTCTCTGACCCAACCGCAATTGGCCATATGTGCGCTGGAGCGGATTGGGCAGATGAATGGGCGAAGAGGACGATCTACAAGACTTCCCAGACCTTAAGGTGTAACTACCTTAATACATTAGTTACCTTAACTACCTTAAGGTCTTCTGAATTTAAATCCAACCCAAAGAGGATCTTCATGGATGTACTTCAGTCGATTCAGACGGATGAGGACACAGGTAATCGATTTTTTAAGGTTTTAGTAAAGGTTGTTTAAGGAGATCAAGAGAAATATGCCCTTAGTTCGGCCTTAGGGACTTATGAAAGGCACAGGAGTACGATTTCGAGGGCTATCAATTCTCAGAGGAAGAAAGCGGCAATGGATGCAAGACATGGTTAGTCTCTTTTCTTTATCTCTCTTAAGGTAGTTAAGGTATTTAAGGTAAGGTTAAGGTTAGGTTAAGGTTAGGTTAAGGTTAGATTAAGGTAAGGTTAAGGTTAGGTTAAGGTTAGGGTAAGGTTATGTTAAGGTTAGGTTAAGGTTAAGGTTACCTAAGGTATATAAGGTTTTCATCTCTCTTCAGCTGCTAAAGAAGACAGTCTCCTTGTTGTGATCACTCCACTGTTTGTATATGGTCTAAAGTATAAATCTTAAGTATTACCTTAGTTTGTCAAAGTTTTCTTACCTTAAACCTTAAAATCCTTAATGTAACCTTAAAATTAACAAAATTTTCAGGTGCTCCTGAAACTTTGAAGAATGACTCATCCCCCTCTCCTCATTCGATTACCTATGCCAATCAGCCAACATTCTCCAATTTCGTCAATAGCAATCTGGCTGAAGTGAAGGTGGAGGAGCCTAGTGATGAAGTTACTACTTCTGTGGTCACTGGTATGTTTCGCTAATTAGAATCTAATAAGAAAACTGTTTTTCAGCGCCATCGGAAATGTCAGGAGCCCAGGACACAATGGGATCGAGGCTTACTCTGCAGACTTTGGAGGTACCTTACCTACCTTAGAGACCTTAAATACCTTCGAGACCTTAAATACCTTAGAGACCTTAGAGATCTTAGAGACTTTAAATGCCTTAGAGACCTTATATACCTTAGAAACCTTCGAGACCTTAAATACCTTAAATACATTAGAGACCTTAGAGACTTTAAATACCTTAGAGACCTTAGAGACCTCAGAGACCTTAGAGACCTTAGAGACCTAAGAGACCTTAGAGACCTTCGAGACCTTAAATACCTTAAATACCTTAGAGATCTTAGAGACCTTAGAGACCTTAGAGAACTTAGAGACATTTGAGACCTTAGAGATCTTAGAGACCTAAGAGACCTTAGAGACCTTAAAGACCTAAACTACCTTAGAGACCTTAGAGACCTTAAATACCTTAGAGACCTTAGAGACCTTAAATACCTTAGAGACCTTAAATACCTTAGAGACCTTAAAGACATTAAATACCTTAGAGACTTTAGAGACCTTAAATACCTTAGAGACCTTAGAAACCTTAGAGACCGTAAATACCTTAGAGACCTTAGCGACCTTAAAAACCTTAGAGACCTTAAATACCTTGGATACCTTAGCGACCTTAAATACCTTAGAGACCTTAAATACCTTAGATACCTTAGATACCTTAAATACCTTAGAGACCTTAAATTTCTTAGAGACATTAGAGACCTTAACTACCTTAGAGATCTTAGAGACCTTAAATACCTTAACTACCTTACTTTTCAGGAGCCCTTCCGCACTCCTCGCGAATCCCGTTCTCCTTCAGTTGGCGCCAACCGGCTGCTTCTCCGCCTAGAAGAGGAAAATGAGAGCCTTAGCGAACAGGTAACTTTAGAACCTACCTTAATTAAGGCCTTAACCCTAATAAAGTTAAGGTCTTAACCTTAATTTACTAAAAAGTGAATTTTAGGTTGAAATTCTGGACAAAATGAATGAGAGACTGACCAGAAGGGTTAAAGACCTCGAATCCAAGGCTGCCTCTGGAAAGAAGGAAAATGAGTCTCAGGAGGCCCTTAAAATCAAGCAGCTGGAAGAAATGCATGAGAAATCGAAGAAAGAAGATGATTTGTGAGTTTTTTCCCAAAAAAAATTTAAAACAAAAACAAAAACAAAAAAAAATTGGTTAAAACTAAGCTTTTTTTAGGAAAAATAAGAAGATAACTGAGCTTCTGATGAGGGTGGAGGCTGCCGAGAGTGCCCTTCAGCTGAAATCAGCTGATTTTAGCGAAGCCCAAAAGAAATTGGAGGAAAAGGCGGAGGAATTGGAGAAGGCTAGGCAGAAAATGGAGATTATGGAGGTAATTTGAATAATTGGGTTGAAGAAATCAATATTTTAAGAATGAGATCAGATCGGTGATTCAGGATGTGCCGAAAGTTGAAAATGTAAGTTAGTGGGACACAGACTCACGCGCACACGCTTCACGCGCTCACACTATCACACACTTACACGACTGCACAATCGGCCTTCACAGCAACACTATCTCACGTTTTCACGCTCTTACATGCTTTCATGCTCACACACTCACACGATCTAACGTTTTCACGCACTTACACTCGCACGATCTCACCCTCGCACATGTTGACACGTGTTTACGATCTTACACGCTTTTACGCTCTAACACTCACACGATCTCATGACCTCACACGTTCACACGCTTTCACGCTCTTGCACAAGTACACATGTATACACTCACACAATCACACATTCACATGGTCACACTCTCACATGCTCGCACGTTCACACACTTCACACTCACATACTCACACAGATTCATAATCTCACGGTCACAATTACACGCACGAAACTCACGGTCACACTCACACGTTCGCACACACGCTTAAATAGAGTAATACATTCCCATGCACACTTGCACACAAGCTTTTCACGTTCACACGCACACGCACACTTTCAAACGCTAACACTCACACAGTCACACACCCCCATACTAACACACTCGCAAACTCAAAAACACACTCACAGTCACACGTTTACACGCTCACACATTCACACAATCACATAGTCAGAAACTTACACTCACATAATCACATAATCACACAATCACACGTTCAAACACTCGCACGTTCACACACTCACACGATCTCACACTCTCATAGTCACACAGTCACACGCTTTCACAATGTCACACACATATACATGTACGATCACACAATCACACATACTCACAGACTCACACGTTCACAAATTCACACACTCACACGTTCACACGTTCACACACACGCCCATACGCTCCCACCCTCACAGGTTCACACGCTCACACGCTTTGATTTCAGATGACAATCCTGAAAAACTACCTCCATCCCGAAATGGCCAGACGTGCAGAGGAAGTGGTCAGAGACGCAGTGGGAACCAGAGGACTTCGAGGTGATGACGCCACTCGATTCGTGAGCAATTCATTCGATCAGCTCTATGGACAACACTGGCAGGTGAGATTTTGAGGTTTCAAAACTATTTTTTTTCTTTTTTTCAAAACAAAAAAAATAACAATTTTTTCAAAAAATTTTCTAAAATGTTAAAACTAAATTTTTTATAAAATTTTCAAACAAAAATGTTTCGAAAAGTTTTCAAAGAGTTTTTTTTAAATTTAAAAATAAAAGTTTTTTTTGCAAACAATTTTTTTTAAAAAAATTAGAAAACAAAATTTTTTTCATATTTCGAAAATAAATTTTTTTTTTTCAAAAAATGTCCAAAAATTTGAAAACAAAAATTGTTTTCAAATTTTTTTTCAATGTTCAAACCAATTTTATTTAAATATTAAAAAAACTTGAAAACAAAATTTTTTTTCACTGTTCAAACCAAATTTTTTTTTAAATATTAAAAAAATTAAAAACAAAATTTTTTGTCAAAATTTTCGAAACCACATTTTTTTTCAAAATAATGTTCAAAATTTTGAAAAAAAATTTTTTTCAAGTGTTTTTTTAAATTTCAAAACAAAAAATTTTGTTTAAAAAATTAATGAGGTTTTGTATGATGTTTCTTGTTTCAACGCAGTTTTCCACTGCTTCAAAACAGTTTAAAAATTTAAATTCTCTTATTGATCCTACTTAAATCTGTATTCAGTGCGTGATGTTCCGTTCCGATGGCCACGGCTGTTTCGTCTACCACAACAACAACTGCTACATTAGCTTTCAACTAGGCAAATATCAGATGGTTTTGTTTAGATATTGATTGAAGGATTGTAGTTTTTGAGAAATGAAGGTTTGAGAAAGTGTGATTGTGAGTATATGATGTGTGAGCGTGAAAGCGTGTGAATGTAAGATTTCGTAATTCTGTGATTCTCTGTGTGTATAAATAAAATCGTTAACGTGTGATTGTGTGTAGTTTTGGAGAAATGGACTAGTAAGAACGTGTGAGTGTGAGAATATGAATGTGTGAGCGTGTGAGCGTGAAAGCTTGTGAGAATGTGTGTATGTGTGAGTGTGCGCATGTGTGCGAGAACATGGATGGAAGCGTGTGAGTGTAAGATTACGTGATTGTGTGAGTGTGCTGTGTATATGTGAAATCGTGAACGCGTGAGTGTGAGATCGTAATCGTGTGATCTTGTGAGTGTGAGGAAGTGATTGTGTGAACGTGTGAACGTGCCAATTGTGTGAGTGTGTGACTAAGTGAATTCGAGCATGTGAGCGTGTGAGCGTGAGTGTGTGAAAATTAATGAGTGAGTGAGTCAGTCAGGGAGTCTATGAGTCCATTAGTCAGTGAGACCGTGAGTCTGTGAGTCCATGAGTGTGTGAAAGTGAGTGAGTGAGTCAGTCAGTGAGTACGTGAGTCCGTGAAACCGTGAAAGTGAATCCGTAAGATCGTGATACCATGTGTCCGTGAGTCTGTGAAAGTGAATGAGTGAGTGAGTGAGTCAATCAGTCAGTCAGTCCGTGAGCCCTTGATACCCTGAGTTTGTGAGTCCGTGAGACCGTCAGTTTGTGAGTCCGTGAGACCGTGAGTTTGTGAGTCCGTAAGACCGTGAGTCTGTGAAAATGAATGAATGAGTGAGTGAGTCAGTCAGTGAGCCCGTGAGACCGTGAATTCGTGAGTGAGTGAACTGAAACATTGTCTCCGAACTTTTGTGCTCCAAAACTTTCCACTTTTCACACCAATGTCATCATCAATCGCCCTGGTTTAATCCGCTCTTCAGCTGATTTGCATAAACTGAACGACCCCAGTACTTTTATTCACCAACTGTTGAATTGAAGTTCAGCCTTTTTCACCGGTCAGAGATTCTGAATGGAGGAGAAGGAAGGAGTGAAACATCTCTACGGCCGAACAAGATATGCCGTCTTGCTACTCTCGCTGCTTGTGCTGACGTTTGCCTTCAGTAACTCTTTGGTCTTCACTTTCACTGTCATCTGTATGGATGATGTTCAAGGTTAGAGAGAGAGAGAGAGAGATTTAGACAGAGAAGGAGAGATTTAGACAGAGAAAGAGATATTTAGACAGAGAAAGAGGGATTTAGACAGAGAGAGAGAGAGAGATTTAGACAGAGAAGGAGAGATTTAGACAGAGAAAGAGATATTTAGACAGAGAAAGAGGGATTTAGACAGACAGAGAGAGAGAGAGATTTAGACAGAGAAGGAGAGATTTAGACAGAGAAAGAGATATTTAGACAGAGAAAGAGGGATTTAGACAGACAGAGAGAGAGAGATTTAGACAGAGAAGGAGAGATTTAGACAGAGAAAGAGATATTTAGACAGAGAAAGAGGGATTTAGACAGACAGAGAGAGAGATTTAGACAGAGAAGGAGAGATTTAGACAGAGAAAGAGATATTTAGACAGAGAAAGAGATATTTAGACAGAGAAAGAGGGATTTAGACAGAGAGAGAGAGAGAGATTTAGACAGAGAAGGAGAGATTTAGACAGAGAAAGAGATATTTAGACAGAGAAAGAGAGATTTAGACAGAGAAAGAGGGATTTAGACAGAGAGAGAGAGAGAGAGAGAGATTTAGACAGAGAAGGAGAGATTTAGACAGAGAAAGAGATATTTAGACAGAGAAAGAGAGATTTAGACAGAGAGAGAGAGATTTAGACAGAGAAGGAGAGATTTAGACAGAGAAAGACAGAGTTAGACAGAGAAAAAGAGATTTAGACAGAGAAAGAGGGAGGTAGACAGAGAAAAAGAGATTTAGACAGAGAAAGAGGGAGGTAGACAGAGAAGGAGAGATTTAGACTGAGAAAGAAGAAGTTAGAGAGAGAAAGAAAGATTTAGACAGAGAAAGAGGGATTTAGACAGAGAAGGAGAGATATAGACAGAGAAAGAGAAAGAGAGAGAGAGAGAGAGAGAGAGAGAGAGAGCTTATTTTTAGGGCCCTACAAAAAACCAAGACCGACTTTTATCTAATGTTCCTTTAAGACCTTAAGTTTTTTAATGCGAAACAGAGTCTTAAGCTTTTACTATTTAGGCTTTAAGTCTTAAGGTTTACCTTACTAGCCTTGATGCTTAGGATCTTAAGTTAGTTAAGGCAATATAGAGTATGAAGCTTTAAGGTTTAAGACCTTAAACCTTAAAGTTTAAGCCCCTAAAACATAAGGCTGATATTCTCATTCGCTTAGGGGTTTTAAGGTATTTTGAGCAAAAAAGAGTCCTAAGCCTTAAAATTTAAGGCCTCAACACATATGGCTTGATATTATCTATTACCCTAACTACCTTAAAGGGACAGTCAGGGGCCTTTTCATTTTGTTTTGATAGGATACGGTCGGCTATTTTGCATATTAAAAAATGCTAAATTGTCTCGCGCACTCCTCATTTCCTTCAATGTCTCATTCAAATTTGAACGCCACTAAACGCAGGACACATTGACCGTCCGGGCCATCCGCACCTTCTGCGGATGGAAACCCGAAATCGGCTACTTTGAGGTTGAATATCTCAAAAACTAGGGATTTCCGACATAAGGTCCCAAAAAGTTTTTTGTACAGCTGAGTTTTCTCTTTCATATGAGACAAAGTTGCAAAAGCCGCCTGACTGTCCCTTTAAGACCCTAAGCCTCAAAATGCAATTCAAGGCGCAAAAGAGGTTTAAACCTTGAGGTTTAAGTCCGTTAGGCAAGTAGAGACAGAGACACACAGAGAGAGAGAGAGAGAGAGAGAGAGAGAGAGAGAGAGAGAGATTTCAGATGACTGGTTGCACTCTCCTCCTCATTTGAACTATCTTTTTTCTGCCGTCGCCATTGGTTGCCTAATTGGCACTTTGCCAATCAGTTACTTCGTCCAGCGATTTGGCATCGGGTAGGTCTCTCTCTCTCTCTCTCTCTCTCTCTCTCTCTTTCTCTCCCTCTCTCCCTCTCTCTCTCTCTCTCCCTCTCTCTCTCTATCTCTCTCTCTCTCTCTCTCTCTACTCCCTCTCAGAAAGACCTGCTCTCTCTACGGAACCCTCTCCTCCCTCGCCACCCTCCTTTTCCCCCTAGCCGTCCAATTAGGCTACCCCGCCGTTTTCCTAGCCAGAGCCATCCAGGTACCCCTTTTCCCCTTTTTTACCCCCTTTTCCTCAATTTAGGGGGTCCCCACCGCCCTCTCCTTCCCAGCCACCGGCCAAATTGCCTCCCAATGGGCCACGGACAAAGGCCTCGGATCCTTTGTGGCCCTCCTCTCAATCTACATGCAACTGTGCTCCATCATAACCATGCCTGTTTCTGGAGCCTTCTGTACTTCTTCTGTCGGCTGGAGGGGGTCCTACTACTTCCATGGATTGGTCTCATTGGCCATCTTCTCTGCCTTCTTCTTCTTCTACCATGATAACCCAGGAAAACACAGAAAAGTGTCGACTAGGGAATTGGAGAGGATTTCCAGGGGGAAGACCAATCAGGCAAAGGATAAAAGGGTTCCGTACAGGTTGGCGGGAATCTCAAAAATGAAAAAAGGGTTTAGGGAGATTTTGAAAGATCCTTGTGTTTGGAGCATTTGGATCACTATGTTGGGGAGTACAGCGGCTTATCAATTGACTTTCCTTTATGGACCTACTTATTTGAATAAGGTGAGTCACGTGCTCACGCGCACACACTCACACGTTCACACACTCGCACACGTGCTCACAGAGTCATCAGCAGACGTGATGGAATAGAAGCAGAGAAGAGAGTCACGCTCACACGAGTCATTCATTCACATTCACACGCGCTCACATTCAATCGCAAGCGCTCACATTCACACGTGTAATCTCACTCGGGCAGGTAGACACGCTTGCACACGCTCACGCTCACCCTCGCGCCCATCACGCTCACACGAGGGAAGTTGCAAGCTCCCACGTTCACACGTGCACACGCCCATACGGGCAGATAGACACATTTGTACACGTTCCCACTCACCCTCACGCCCAGTCTTGTAGATGTGTAGACTAAAAGCAAAGACGAGTTAAGTTTCACGTTCACACGCACACACGTTCACACGTTCACACATACACACACGATTCTCTCACGTTACCTCTTTTTTGAACAAGGAAAGTTCACGAGCACACGGTCACTGTTACACGCGCTCATATTCAACCAACACGTGCACACAGTCAGTGGTAGAAGGAGTGAATCCGAGCACAAGTAATGTGTCACGCGTTCATGTTTACGCTCACGCTAACACATGTCCATACATAAACACGCGTACACATACTCTTTCACTTTCACTACTATTTGAACAAAGTGATTCACGTATTCACGATAACACGAGCATTGCTACACGTGCTCACTTTCACACACATGTGAAAAACACGTGCACATACCAACACGCAAACACGAGGGAAGTGTCACGCGCACGCACACACGTTCACACATTTCGTATCTTTACCTCATGATTGTTTACGGTTAGTCACACGTTCACACTCACACAGGAACATTTTTCCACGCGCTCATTTTCACACACACACACACACATGTAGTAACACGTGCACACTCACACATTCACTCACACACACACACACACAGGTACACAAGGACACACACACTCTCTCACTTTACTATCACTTTATTTTTTGAACAAGGTGAGTCACTTGTTCACGCACTCACGAGCATTCTTACACGCGCTCACTTTCACACACATGTAAAAACATGTTGAAACACGTGCACACGTACTCATGGAGTCACCGTCAGGCATGATGAAAAGTATCAGAACAGGTATTTTTCAGGTAGTAAGATGGGAATTCACATTCACAAGCTCACGCGCACACACTCAAACATTAACACAGACACAAGATCACAAACACACGAGTTCACGCACACACGAGCACACGGTTCACACATACACACACACACACACACACACACACACACACTGTATATCTGGAGATCTCCATCGTTGTTTGACAATCGTTGTAACAACACAAGTTCACGCACACACGAACACTGCTACACGTGCTCACATTCCACACGTTTCGAAACACGTGCACACGTTCACACCTACACACAGGTTCATGGACAGACTTCCTGACATGAAACCATTTTTCATGTAGTAGGATTGGATGCACTTTCACAAGCTCACGCGAACACACTCAAACATTAACACAGGCACAAGATCACAAACACACGAGTTCACGCACACACGACCAATGTAACACGCACTCACATTTGCACACTTTTTGAAATACGTGCGCACAAGTTCACGCACACACTAGTATACACACAAACGAGCACTGCTACACGCGCTCTCGTTCACACACACACACATTTATTGATGCAAACACAAGATGTGTCACATGCTCATGTTTACGCTCACACACATTCACACGCACACGTTCACACATACAGAAACGGTATGACTAACTCAAGTTCAAAGCCGTTAAGGCCCTAAGGTAGTTAAGGCAAATGAGCTTTGAGCCTTAAGCCTCAAAGAGACCGTCAGAGACCTCTTTTGACCTTAGCCCAAATTAGACAGCTTGAAAAGTTATTTTAGAAAATTTAAAAAAATTAATTTTTTTAAAATTTTATGTTTCACCTTAATTTGGACTTCAAATCAAAATTCTTAACATTTAATTTTTTAATTAAAAATTTTAATTATAAAAATTAAAAAAACTGAAAATATGTTAAAATTGATTTTCTCCCTTAATTCGGACTTTAAACAAAATTTTTTTTTGAAATTTTTTTTTTCAATTTAATTTTTTTTTATTTAAAAAGATTCAAACTAAAATTTTTTTTAAATGTTAAAATTGATTTTTCACCTTTATTTGTCATTGAAATCAAATTTCATATTCAGAATAAATTGGTTTTCGAATAATTTGAAATTCGAATCTTCACACGTACACACAGAGTCACTTTCAGGCATGGCCAAAAAGAGCAAGAAAAATAATTTCCAGGTAGTCGGTCTCGACGTCCGCGCCACCGGCTGGAGCACGGCCTTCCCCTACCTGCTCTCGGCCCTCCTCAAAATGTGTCTGGGTCCCATCTCCGACAGGGCGACGTTTGTCTCCCAAAGGACCCGTCTCGTCTTCTTCACAGTCTTCTCCCAATGCGCCAATGCCGTCTGTCTAGTCGTCATGAGCATGGTACCAATCGATATCGATTAGAAACTACAGTATCCCTCAGGCGACCTCCCCTGTCGTTTCCCAGGTGGCCTACACTGCCTTCATCGTGGCTAGTGGGATAGTCTCCGTTGGGAGTTTCAGAGGAGCCTCGATGGTCTGTCGCCAACATGTCCACTTCGTAATGGCAGTTTGCTCCTTTTTGCTCGTGGTCATAACCTTTGTCCTACCCGTTTTGGTGGCCTATCTTTGTCCAAATAACGTGATTGAGGAGGTTAGATCTATAGATTCTGGATTCAGAAGAAGGATTTCAGTGGGCTCGACTATTCCTGGGAGTAGGAGCTTTTACCGTAATCCTCACACTACCGTATGCCTTCTTTGCGAGGGATAAACCAGCCAAATGGACTATGGAAGTGACGTCATCGGAGAAGATTTGCCCCTTCGACAATGTGCCGAAGAAGGGAGAGAAAGTTTGATTTATTTTGAGAGGACTAAAGTATCAAATCGATTTTCTCTTGAAACATTAGGAGATGTGAACGTGAACGTGAGTATGTGAATCTGTGTACGTAACCATGATTTTCATTTTGGCTGTGAGTGTGTGAACGTGAGTGCACGCGTGAGTGTGTGTCTGGTGAAAATGAGAGCGTGCGATTGTGCGTGAGCGTGTGTGACTGCGACTGTAGGAGTGAATTCTCATATCCCACTTTTCTATCGAAAATGGTAAAATTTTGTGAGAAATCCTTATATTTTAGTGAAAAACCGTTCTAAATGGAAAAAATAAGGGCATTTATAGAGAAATTCACTTGAATATGGGTAGAAATTGAAGAAATCAAGAGGTTTTCAGCTGCGGAATGGGCAGCAATTGGGTGGAAGGGGCTAATGGGTCCATGGACCCATAACAAAAGAAAATGATTTTTCTTATGGGTCCATGGACCCGCAACAAAAACAAAATGATTTTTATATGGGTCCATGGACCCACAACAAAAATAAAATGATTTTTCTTATGGGTCCATGGACCCATAACAAAATAAAAATAATTTTTCTTATGGGTCCATGGACCCATAACAAAATAAAAATAATATTTCTTATGGGTCCATGGACCCATAACAAAATAAAATAAATTTTTCTTATGGGTCCATGGACCCATAACAAAAACAAAATGATTTTTATACGAGTCCATGGACCCATAACAAAAACAAAATGATTTTTATATGGGTCCATGGACCCAAAACAAAAACAAAATGATTTTTATATGGGTCTATGGACCCACAACAAAAACAAAAAGATTTTTCTTATGGGTCCATGGACCCATAACAAAAACAAAATGATTTTTATACGTTTCCATGGACCCATAACAAAAACAAAATGATTTTTATATGGGTCCATGGACCCATAACAAAAACAAAATGATTTTTATATGGGTCTATGGACCCACAACAAAAACAAAAAGATTTTTCTTATGGATCCATGGACCCATAACAAAAACAAAATGATTTTTATACGGGTCCATGGACCCACAACAAAAACAAAATGATTCTTGTATGGGTCCATGGATCCATAACAAAAGAAAATGATTTTTCTTATGGGTCCATGGACCCGCAACAAAAACAAAATGATTTTTATATGGGTCCATGGACCCACAACAAAAATAAAATGATTTTTCTTATGGGTCCATGGACCCATAACAAAACAAAAATAATTTTTCTTATGGGTCCATGGACCCATAACAAAAACAAAATGATTTTTCTTATGGGTCCATGGACCCATAACAAAAACAAAATGATTTTTATATGGGTCCATGGACCCGCAACAAAATAAAATTGATTTTTCTTGTGGGTCCATGGACCCATAACAAAAACAAAATTATTTTTCTTATGGGTCCATGGACCCATAACAAAAACAAAATGATTTTTCTTATGGGTCCATGGACCCATAACAAAAACAAAATGATGTTTATATGGGTTCATGGACCCATAACAAAAACAAAATGATTTTTCTTATGGGTCCATGGACCCGCAACAAAATAAAATTGATTTTTCTTGTGGGTCCATGGACCCATAACAAAAACAAAATGAATTTTTTTATGGGTCCATGGACCCGCAACAAAAACAAAATGATTTTTATATGGGTCCATGGACCCATAACAAAAACAAAATGATTTTTCTTATGGGTCCATGGACCCGCAACAAAAACAAAATGATTTTTCTTGTGGGTCCATCGACCCATAACAAAAACAAAATGATTTATATATGGGTCCATGGACCCATAACAAAAACAAAATGATTTTTCTTATGGGTCCATCGACCCATAACAAAAACAAAATGATTTTTATATGGGTCCATGGACCCATAACAAAAGGAAAATGAATTTTATTATGGGTCCATGGACCCATAACAAAAGGAAAATGAATTTTATTATGGGTCCATGGACCCATAACAAAAGGAAAATGAATTTTATTATGGGTCCATGGACCCATAACAAAAACAAAATGATTTATATATGGGTCCATGGACCCATAACAAAAACAAAATGATTTTTCTTATGGGTCCATCGACCCATAACAAAAACAAAATGATTTTTATATGGGTCCATGGACCCATAACAAAAACAAAATGATTTTTCTTATGGGTCCATGGACCCATAACAAAAACAAAATGATTTTTATATGGGTCCATGGACCCATAACAAAAACAAAATGAAATTTTTTATGGGTCCATGGACCCATAACAAAAACAAAATGATTTTTATATGGGTCCATGGACCCATAACAAAAACAAAATGATTTTTCTTATGGGTCCATGGACCCGCAACAAAAACAAAATGATTTTTAGATGGGTCCATGGACCCACAACAAAAATAAAATGATTTTTCTTATGGGTCCATCGACCCATAACAAAAACAAAATGATTTTTCTTATGGGTCCATGGACCCATAACAAAAACAAAATGATTCTTATATGGGTCCATGGACCCATAACAAAAACAAAATGAATTTTTTTATGGGTCCATGGACCCACAACAAAAATAAAATGATTTTTCTTATGGGTCCATGGACCCATAACAAAAACAAAATGATTTTTCTTATGGGTCCATGGACCCATAACAAAAACAAAATGAATTTTTTTATGGGTCCATGAACCCGCAACAAAAACAAAATGATTTTTATATGGGTCCATGGACCCATAACAAAAACAAAATGATTTTTCTTATGGGTCCATGGACCCATAACAAAAACAAAATGAATTTTTTTATGGGTCCATGGACCCGCAACAAAAACAAAATGATTTTTATATGGGTCCATGGACCCACAACAAAATAAAATTGATTTTTCTTGTGGGTCCATGGACCCATAATAAAAACAAAATGATTTTTCTTATGGTTTAGAAAACTTTTTGACTTTTGTTGTTTTACGTGTGTTTTAGTAGTTTTGCGTGAATTTTGACAAAAAGTTGACCAATTTTAGCCTAAAAAGACGACTTTTCATAGATTTCTCGGTTTTTCAGGGCCGCGCGAACGCAGCCCCTCACGCAAAAATTTAGCTGTAGGCTAACTTCAACTCGAAGTTGCCTCACGGGTCAACCGATCCGAATGTGCAATGGATCAGCCTCACCATGGAGTCTCGGCCTTCTTGATCGCCGAGAAACTCCCAGCCAGGTAAGTTTAATGGTGGCTCACTCGGCGGGTCTTGTATTCGGGCAGTAACCGCTTCCTTACGGGTGTCAGTCGCGAATGGTCGTTGATCCAGGGTTGACCTAATTGCGCCTAATTGCCTGGCTGTCTGCTCCCTCTATGCGAGAGAGTACGCGGCTGGAAGGAACCCGTACACCGTCCATTTCACACCCTGAAATCTATATTTGAGACACTAAATGTGCCAGAAGACGTGACCTGACGGAGGCGTGAAACTAGGAATTTTCACACTAATCACTCATTTGTCGCCTTTCCCTAAGGAAAGGCTTTCCAAAATTTCTTCAACCTCTACATTTGCAGGGTCGGAAGTATTTAGTACCTCAAACTTGGGTAATTAAACCAACGCTTTCTGTCGGTGCGCCGCTATCTGTGCCGATAGTCGCCGCAGCGGCATGGGCGAGGCCCGTGTTCTCTAGGCGACTAGCGGCTGTGGTGGCCGAGAAATCAGCGTCGACTCTTGTTTTCGCATTGAAACTGCGAGTTTTTAACAAAAAATGGCGCGTGGTTTATAGCGCGCACCATCACCTAAGACCCCAACACCTCACTACTCGAGCTGTGGCACGCCATCCCGTCCGATCTGGCAAGTCAAGCAACGTTGGGCTCAGTTAGTACTTGGTTCGATTGCGGGGTCGGCATTTTGGCTTGCCGTCCCCCAGGGAGGGAAGACAAGGTTCCCACAGTGGTACCAGTTTTGCTGGTTTGAAATTCCGACCCCCTATTTTTCAATGCTCAATCGAAAGAGCGCTCGAAACAAAGCACTTTTTGTATGATGCGATTTTGCTTGAAAATGCCGTTGAAGCGAGTTATGGGCCGAGAAAGGTAGAAATTGTGGATTTTCGAAGATTTGACTTGTTTAACGGGTAGCCCATGCGATTCTAAGAAACTTTTCCCTATTCCACTTTTTCACCAAAATCAAGCGGAAAGCAGTTATCGGAGGGTTTGTGATGCGGGGTCGGAGAGTGATTTCGAGGGTAGATGAGTGAGAAACGAGAAAAGTAACCAGAGTTAGGTTGAAAACTGGAGAAAGTACAAGAAAAGGAACCTTTTTACACATGTTTCTCCTCTGACTAATCCACTTTTCTATTGAAAATGGTCAAATTTTGGGAGAAATCCTCATAATTTGGTTGAAAATAGGTCTGAAATGAGGAATGATGGGCATTTTGAGAGAAAACTTTTTGAGTTTTGTTGTTTTACGTGTGTTTTAGTAGTTTTGCGTGAATTTTGACAAAAAGTTGAACAATTTTAGCCTAAAAAGACGACTTTTCATAGATTTCTCGGTTTTTCAGGGCCGCGCGAACGCAGCCCCTCACGCAAAAATTTAGCTGTAGGCTAACTTCAACTCGAAGTTGCCTCACGGGTCAACCGATCCGAATGTGCAATGGATCAGCCTCACCATGGAGTCTCGGCCTTCTTGATCGCCGAGAAACTCCCAGCCAGGTAAGTTTAATGGTGGCTCACTCGGCGGGTCTTGTATTCGGGCAGTAACCGCTTCCTTACGGGTGTCAGTCGCGAATGGTCGTTGATCCAGGGTTGACCTAATTGCGCCATTAAAGCAGAAGGCAGCACCTAATCATATGCGGGCCATGCGAACAATCGCCGAAACAACCAAAGAACCGGAGAGGAGGTTTTGCAGAAAAAAGAGAGACGGAGAGAGAGAGAGGGAGATAGAGATAGAGAGAGAGAGAGAGAGAGAGAGAGAGAGAGAGACAGAGAGAGAGAGACAGACAGACAGACAGACAGACAGACAGACAGACAGACAGACAGAAAGACAGACAGACAGACAGACAGACAGACAGACAGACAGACAGACAGACAGACAGACAGACAGACAGACAGACAGGCAGGCAGGCAGGCAGGCAGGCAGGAGTTTGACTCTTAACCGTAGTAACCTCGCCTGTTTTTCGGAGAGGGCCGGGCCGCTCTGACTGCCGCGGCAACTCATCGCGTGGCCCCAGAAGTCACCACAGTCTATTCTAACCATGCCATTTACAGTCTGGGGATCTCCTTTTGGGAAATGATCGATCGCCGACTGCCCCACAAAGTCTTGCCTCCCACACGTTGCTGAATGCCGTCCGATTTGAATCAAGACCACCCATGGACAAAGAATTGTGTTCGGCAGAAGAAGTTAAACTGATTGAGAGGTAACCAAAGAAGAAATGTTTCAAAGGTTGTAGAATGAAATCCCAGAAATCGCCCGGCGATGAGGGAAGTACAAAAAACGCTGGAGACAATTCTGATCTCATTTGGATCTTCAGAAAATTCATTTCTGAAATATTGTGTGTATGTGTGTGTGTGTGTGTAACCTTACGGATAATGCTCATAGGGAACTGGTATATACCCCCTAAGTATACAGTAGAATAACCTACCGTTCTCTGTTTATCGGCTGCCATTTCTTATGTCTTACTTCTCACTTTATTCCACTCTACTTCTTCATGGCACTGTTTGTTTCCTTATCAATAGTTGTTTGAGCGTGGTTTGCAGCTCTTTTATCTTGCATGCACAACCCCAACTGCTCATAAACCTTCCTCGCGCTTTTCCCCCACGTCTTTCATTATTCTGTTTTATATTTTGGTGCTTTCTGAATGCGACTGATCTTTGATTGACATGTTAAGAGTAAGAGAGAAAGAGAAAAGCAGAGATAAAAGGTAGAGTGATGTATAAACAGAGACAGAGCGAGGGGGAGAAAGGAAAAACAAAACATGATGTCTTACGTTCCTTGGAATTTAAATCCGTTGTCGATTGTTCATTTTAACACCGCATTCGGGTGCCAGTCTCAGGTCACTTTCAGATCTTTCGGGTAATCGAAAAGAAAGTATAATCCGAATATGGATGTTGGTGGAATTTTCTCTCGTTTCTTTGGTCCCAAAAAGGAAAAACAAGAAAAAGGAAAAACTTGGAGCCGTAAGCATCTCATAGTGTTATCTCATAGTCAACACTTCTTCAGACATGTAGAAAGTCGTCTGTCTCCATCTCTGCTTCCTATTCGTCCTGCCCCACCTCCTCCTCCTCCCAAAAGAGATTCCTCTTTGCGTTCAAACGACTCCTCCCCCACTTCACCTCCTCCTCCACCCCATGCTACCACTAAACCGACCATCATTTTTCGATCTCACAGCCTTTCGTCCCTCATTCCACTTCGTAATACCGAGGATATTGGAGACTCTTTGAAAAAAGATGGTTCAGAGAAACCCGGAAACTTCAGGGGTTCTACTTTTTGTCTAAGACAGGAGAAGCCCACATTTCCCTTTCCTCCGGTGTGGAACATAAAAGATAGCTTAGAATTTTTGGAAAAGCGTGGTTTAGAAGAAATCCAACGATCGCCCCCACATATCCCGATTATCACGGTTTTAACACCAAAAGCTAACGATTCTGGAGTTTCTTCGTTAGATCCAGAAAAACCAAACGATGTCCTCCAACCACCTTCTCCCATTCCTAAACATTGGTGTAAGCCCCCTACACCCGTCATTCCTCCTTCGCCCAAGTCCAACAGTCCCATATCCCCAAAGCCTTCTTTAACATCTACCCTCCGCCCAGGACCTCTCTTTCTAAGAAACGACGCTACCACAGTATCTAACATACCCTCTTCTTCAAATACCGCCACTATCGCCGCCACACCGTCTCCAGAAGCAGCTAATGCTGCAAGAAAAGCCAGTTTCAATGTGGAAGACGATGAATTGGATGTCTTCTACGAGACAGATTGTACCCTCATCAGGCATCTTCAAAAGGGAGGCCAGGGATCTGTAGATCTGGTTTCTACAAAGTTTTACAAGTAAGAACCCAATATTTTAATAGAAATTGGTTTCAGAAACGTCGCTTTGAAAAAGTTTGACCGGAGGGTTCAGAAGTGGGAAACTGCTGCGATCAGAGAGTTGAGCACTCTATTGAAGGTATGCTTTTGATTTAAGTAGATTTACAAGTTTTGTTCAGGCGGTCACTCACCCGAATATTGTACAAACAAGAGGAGTCTTTTATGCATCGCCCTCTGAAAGGAATACTCCCTTGGGCGTTCTCATGGAGTTCATGGATGGAGGATCTGTTTCGGATGGTAAGCAGAAAGAGAGAACGAGAGAGAGAGAGAGAGAGAGAGAGAGAGAGAGAAAGAGAGAGAGAGAGAGAAGAGAAGAGAAGTAATGACTTCCAGCTATCTACGATTACTCTTCTGAATATCCCATTTCCATCCCCTTTAACTGGTGTCTCCAAGCTTCCTCCGCCTTGGCTTTCCTCCACCGCCGAAAACTTATCCACCGCGACGTGAAACCCGGAAATATGTTACTTTCCGACGGAGGAAAGACACTGAAAATAAGTGATTTCGGATTTTGTGCCAGGATTCTTTCAGAAATGACAGCTGAGTAAGGATTGCTATTTGTCCAATTTTAATTGCCTTTTCAGAGTGGGTACTTTAATGTTCATGGCTCCAGAAGTCATCACAATCCATGCTAAACGTGCCACTTATGATGCGAAGTGCGATGTCTACAGTCTTGGTATCTCCCTTTGGGAAATGATCCATCGTCGGCTTCCATATGAAGGAGTTGGCGTATTTGCCTTAATGAATTTGGTCAGAATAGGGGCTAGACCCCCAATTGACAAAGATATGTGCAGGTCGAATGAAATTAAATTGATTGAAAGGTAAACTAGTAAAAAAACGCAACAATTGGTTGTAGGATGTGGATGGCAAAGCCCGACGACAGGCCGAACATTGAAGAAGTGCATGACGAGCTGGAGAAGATTCTGGTGTCATTAGGGTTTTCTGAAAATTGTTGAAATTTTAAACTTACGAGTAACTTAAACTGCCACTGATGAAGTTTGTATAAGCATTTAGCCTTTAAACGATGAAAGTTTATTCTCGTAGTTTGTTTTATCTCTCTGTCTCTGGACAGGCTTGACATGGTAAATTCTGTCTCTGGACAGGCTTGACATGGTAAAATTAGAGAAAATTCTGGATTTATTATTTTAGAATTTCTTGAACATTACGATGACGGCCAACTAAAACCACACTAATGTTCCGTGTGTAATTGTCTTCCTTTCTTCCTCTCCGTCTTTTTCGTTGTTTGAATGCTTTTTCAGTTCGTCGTTTCCTTATCAATCGATTCGTGAATCACGTTTAAGCTCGTTCTGTTGCTCTTTTATCTTCAAACCACAACCGAAACTTCTCAGAAACACTCTTGACGTCTTTTTACGCCTAATGCATGTTGCTTGTTCGTAACTTTGATGTTTCTTTTTTTCTTTTGAGATATGTCATGTTATGCCTTTAAAGGGTACCTGTGATGAGGTTAAAGATACAGAAAAGAGAGTTAAATCAATAAATCTGGAGAGAGAGAGAGAGATAGAGAGATAGAGAGACCTCAGACACTGCTACATTTTACACACCCTCAAGCCACTTTTTCTTGTTTATGGCAGCTACGGGCTGCTTCATAGAAAATTATATTTAGGGGTCAAAACGCCAGTAAATTTTTCACGCTGTCTGAATCAAAGGATAAAACGGGAGGAATTTTCAAACGCCTCTTTGGCAAAAGGGAAATAGGAAAAACTTCCAAACCTTTCAATTGCCAGTAGGTTTACCTTACTCAAATTCAAAAGCTCGTTTTAGGCAATGCCAATTTCCCCTCCCTCCTCCTCCTCCTCCTGCTTGTTCTCTGCCTTCCCCTCCCATTCCTCCTCACAAAAGCGACTCCTCCCCGGGTAGATCAAATGATTCAATTAGAATCATACCCCCTCCTCCACCTGCCAAACCACTCCCTCGTACTTTCAGCCTCCCCTCTCTTGTGCCTATTGAGGTGAATCTTATACCTAAAAACCAACCTGATGAAGTTGTCCTTACTTTCCCTTGTCCTCCCTCAGAAGAAACTTTCAATTTCGAGAGTTCAATTCACTTTTGGAAGAAGAAAGAGGCAAATGGACCGAAAAGTCCATCCCCAGGGCCAATCTCTTCTTCAAGGCCTAATTCTAATGACTCTGGCGTTTCTTCTCTGGATCAAGATCAAGAAAGAGAAAAGATCTCTCCCCTACCTCGTCCTGCACTTCTTCCCAAACCTCCCTCTCTCATTTCCCCAAAGCCCACTTTTACTTTAATTGATCGCCCAGGAGGTTATCAGTCCACCTTAGTCCCCAACACCCCTTCTCCTTCTACCTCGAAAACATTAGTTCCTCCCTTCCCACTACCTCACAAACCAGCTAAGAAGCCAGAATTCAAAGTAGAAGATGAATTAGAGGCCTTCTACCCAGGTGATATAACCTTCATCAAACATCTCCAGAAAGGAGGACAGGGATCAGTCGACCTAGTTTCTACCAAATTTTACAGGTTTTGCATTGGTTTCTGAAGGATATGACACGGTTTTAGACGGGTTGCTTTGAAAAAGTTTGATCAGAGGGTCGGTCAGTGGGAGGCTGCGGTAACAAGAG
The DNA here is from genome assembly GCA_022343465.1 of Oscheius sp. G VE-2021. Classification (NCBI taxonomy): domain Eukaryota; kingdom Metazoa; phylum Nematoda; class Chromadorea; order Rhabditida; family Rhabditidae; genus Oscheius; species Oscheius sp. G VE-2021. Next base: position 31,707 of record JAJQXH010000077.1, on the reverse strand, counting down.
AGTTGAGCACTCTTCTGAAGGTAACACTTCTAAGTTTCTGAATGGATTAAAGAATGAGTTTAGGCAATAAGCCATCCAAATATTGTTCATTCGAGAGGGGTCTTGTTTGCTTCGCCAAATGAAACGGATGTACCGATGGGTATTCTGATGGAGTTCATGGATGGAGGATCTGTTTGGGATGGTAAGAAGAGAAAGAAGAGAGAGAGAGAGAAGAATGCGAAGTAGCTCTTTTCAGCTATCTATAATCCCTCTGCTGAATTACAACTGCACTCAACTGGTGTCGCCAGGCGGCCTCCGCCCTCTCCTTCCTCCACCGCCGAAACCTCATCCATCGCGATGTTAAACCAGGCAACATGTTACTTTGTGACGGACAAAAGAAGCTCAAAATTAGTGATTTCGGCTTTTGCACCAGGGCTATTTCCGAAATGACTGCTGAGTAAGCAAATCTTCGACGCTCTCACTGCATTTAAATTTAGCGTGGGTACTGTAATCTACATGTCTCCAGAAATCATAACAATCCATGCTAAACGTACTACTTATGATGAAAAGTGCGATGTCTACAGTCTCGGGATCTCCTTGTGGGAAATGATCCATCGTCGTCCTCCACAAGGTATGTGCTTCCTACATTGCCTATTTTCAGGACACCTGGATGAACGGAATGTTTTCTGGGAAATGGAACAAGTACTTAGTCTTCGATCACAGGAGCACAAACACGGCTGAGGCCTATCACAGGTGCGGACATCAACGTATTCTCGACATCAATCCCAAAAATTTCAGGAAGCTAACGTCGACCTTCAGGGGTGTATCCTACCCTCCACTCGCTGACCTTTTGCACAATTTCCGTCGCGAGGAGTCGGTGGAATACCACAAACTGAGGAGGCGTATCAATGTAGGCTCCTTTTAGGTATTGTTACGATACTCTGAATTTAGGGAAATGGAGATCCTGTTCGACCTGTATCCGACGATGAGAAGACCCTGCGACAGACGATGGAGGACTTTGAGAAGAATGGACGCCAATCAGCAACGAAGGACGACATTATCGATTACCTTGACAAAGTGAATTTGTATGTGTCTCGCAAATGTATTTAACTTGTAGGGCTAGTTTTCAGAAATAGTTGTGCTGTACAAACATTTTGATATGTTCCCTGTCTTTATACTTTTCTCGGCCACCACAGCCGCTAGTCGCCTAGAGAACACGGGCCTCGCCCATGCCGCTGCGGCGACGTAAAACAACAAAAGTCAAAAAGTTTTCTCTCAAAATGCCCATCATTCCTCATTTCAGACCTATTTTCAACCAAATTATGAGGATTTCTCCCAAAATTTGACCATTTTCAATAGAAAAGTGGATTAGTCAGAGGAGAAACATGTGTAAAAAGGTTCCTTTTCTTGTACTTTCTCCAGTTTTCAACCTAACTCTGGTTACTTTTCTCGTTTCTCACTCATCTACCCTCGAAATCACTCTCCGACCCCGCATCACAAACCCTCCGATAACTGCTTTCCGCTTGATTTTGGTGAAAAAGTGGAATAGGGAAAAGTTTCTTAGAATCGCATGGGCTACCCGTTAAACAAGTCAAATCTTCGAAAATCCACAATTTCTACCTTTCTCGGCCCATAACTCGCTTCAACGGCATTTTCAAGCAAAATCGCATCATACAAAAAGTGCTTTGTTTCGAGCGCTCTTTCGATTGAGCATTGAAAAATAGGGGGTCGGAATTTCAAACCAGCAAAACTGGTACCACTGTGGGAACCTTGTCTTCCCTCCCTGGGGGACGGCAAGCCAAAATGCCGACCCCGCAATCGAACCAAGTACTAACTGAGCCCAACGTTGCTTGACTTGCCAGATCGGACGGGATGGCGTGCCACAGCTCGAGTAGTGAGGTGTTGGGGTCTTAGGTGATGGTGCGCGCTATAAACCACGCGCCATTTTTTGTTAAAAACTCGCAGTTTCAATGCGAAAACAAGAGTCGACGCTGATTTCTCGGCCACCACAGCCGCTAGTCGCCTAGAGAACACGGGCCTCGCCCATGCCGCTGCGGCGACTATCGGCACAGATAGCGGCGCACCGACAGAAAGCGTTGGTTTAATTACCCAAGTTTGAGGTACTAAATACTTCCGACCCTGCAAATGTAGAGGTCGCAGAAATTTTGGAAAGCCTTTCCTTAGGGAAAGGCGACAAATGAGTGATTAGTGTGAAAATTCCTAGTTTCACGCCTCCGTCAGGTCACGTCTTCTGGCACATTTAGTGTCTCAAATATAGATTTCAGGGTGTGAAATGGACGGTGTACGGGTTCCTTCCAGCCGCGTACTCTCTCGCATAGAGGGAGCAGACAGCCAGGCAATTAGGCGCAATTAGGTCAACCCTGGATCAACGACCATTCGCGACTGACACCCGTAAGGAAGCGGTTACTGCCCGAATACAAGACCCGCCGAGTGAGCCACCATTAAACTTACCTGGCTGGGAGTTTCTCGGCGATCAAGAAGGCCGAGACTCCATGGTGAGGCTGATCCATTGCACATTCGGATCGGTTGACCCGTGAGGCAACTTCGAGTTGAAGTTAGCCTACAGCTAAATTTTTGCGTGAGGGGCTGCGTTCGCGCGGCCCTGAAAAACCGAGAAATCTATGAAAAGTCGTCTTTTTAGGCTAAAATTGGTCAACTTTTTGTCAAAATTCACGCAAAACTACTAAAACACACGTAAAACAACAAAAGTCAAAAAGTTTTCTCTCAAAATGCCCATCATTCCTCATTTCAGACCTATTTTCAACCAAATTATGAGGATTTCTCCCAAAATTTGACCATTTTCAATAGAAAAGTGGATTAGTCAGAGGAGAAACATGTGTAAAAAGGTTCCTTTTCTTGTACTTTCTCCAGTTTTCAACCTAACTCTGGTTACTTTTCTCGTTTCTCACTCATCTACCCTCGAAATCACTCTCCGACCCCGCATCACAAACCCTCCGATAACTGCTTTCCGCTTGATTTTGGTGAAAAAGTGGAATAGGGAAAAGTTTCTTAGAATCGCATGGGCTACCCGTTAAACAAGTCAAATCTTCGAAAATCCACAATTTCTACCTTTCTCGGCCCATAACTCGCTTCAACGGCATTTTCAAGCAAAATCGCATCATACAAAAAGTGCTTTGTTTCGAGCGCTCTTTCGATTGAGCATTGAAAAATAGGGGTCGGAATTTCAAACCAGCAAAACTGGTACCACTGTGGGAACCTTGTCTTCCCTCCCTGGGGGACGGCAAGCCAAAATGCCGACCCCGCAATCGAACCAAGTACTAACTGAGCCCAACGTTGCTTGACTTGCCAGATCGGACGGGATGGCGTGCCACAGCTCGAGTAGTGAGGTGTTGGGGTCTTAGGTGATGGTGCGCGCTATAAACCACGCGCCATTTTTTGTTAAAAACTCGCAGTTTCAATGCGAAAACAAGAGTCGACGCTGATTTCTCGGCCACCACAGCCGCTAGTCGCCTAGAGAACACGGGCCTCGCCCATGCCGCTGCGGCGACTATCGGCACAGATAGCGGCGCACCGACAGAAAGCGTTGGTTTAATTACCCAAGTTTGAGGTACTAAATACTTCCGACCCTGCAAATGTAGAGGTCGCAGAAATTTTGGAAAGCCTTTCCTTAGGGAAAGGCGACAAATGAGTGATTAGTGTGAAAATTCCTAGTTTCACGCCTCCGTCAGGTCACGTCTTCTGGCACATTTAGTGTCTCAAATATAGATTTCAGGGTGTGAAATGGACGGTGTACGGGTTCCTTCCAGCCGCGTACTCTCTCGCATAGAGGGAGCAGACAGCCAGGCAATTAGGCGCAATTAGGTCAACCCTGGATCAACGACCATTCGCGACTGACACCCGTAAGGAAGCGGTTACTGCCCGAATACAAGACCCGCCGAGTGAGCCACCATTAAACTTACCTGGCTGGGAGTTTCTCGGCGATCAAGAAGGCCGAGACTCCATGGTGAGGCTGATCCATTGCACATTCGGATCGGTTGACCCGTGAGGCAACTTCGAGTTGAAGTTAGCCTACAGCTAAATTTTTGCGTGAGGGGCTGCGTTCGCGCGGCCCTGAAAAACCGAGAAATCTATGAAAAGTCGTCTTTTTAGGCTAAAATTGGTCAACTTTTTGTCAAAATTCACGCAAAACTACTAAAACACACGTAAAACAACAAAAGTCAAAAAGTTTTCTCTCAAAATGCCCATCATTCCTCATTTCAGACCTATTTTCAACCAAATTATGAGGATTTCTCCCAAAATTTGACCATTTTCAATAGAAAAGTGGATTAGTCAGAGGAGAAACATGTGTAAAAAGGTTCCTTTTCTTGTACTTTCTCCAGTTTTCAACCTAACTCTGGTTACTTTTCTCGTTTCTCACTCATCTACCCTCGAAATCACTCTCCGACCCCGCATCACAAACCCTCCGATAACTGCTTTCCGCTTGATTTTGGTGAAAAAGTGGAATAGGGAAAAGTTTCTTAGAATCGCATGGGCTACCCGTTAAACAAGTCAAATCTTCGAAAATCCACAATTTCTACCTTTCTCGGCCCATAACTCGCTTCAACGGCATTTTCAAGCAAAATCGCATCATACAAAAAGTGCTTTGTTTCGAGCGCTCTTTCGATTGAGCATTGAAAAATAGGGGTCGGAATTTCAAACCAGCAAAACTGGTACCACTGTGGGAACCTTGTCTTCCCTCCCTGGGGGACGGCAAGCCAAAATGCCGACCCCGCAATCGAACCAAGTACTAACTGAGCCCAACGTTGCTTGACTTGCCAGATCGGACGGGATGGCGTGCCACAGCTCGAGTAGTGAGGTGTTGGGGTCTTAGGTGATGGTGCGCGCTATAAACCACGCGCCATTTTTTGTTAAAAACTCGCAGTTTCAATGCGAAAACAAGAGTCGACGCTGATTTCTCGGCCACCACAGCCGCTAGTCGCCTAGAGAACACGGGCCTCGCCCATGCCGCTGCGGCGACTATCGGCACAGATAGCGGCGCACCGACAGAAAGCGTTGGTTTAATTACCCAAGTTTGAGGTACTAAATACTTCCGACCCTGCAAATGTAGAGGTCGCAGAAATTTTGGAAAGCCTTTCCTTAGGGAAAGGCGACAAATGAGTGATTAGTGTGAAAATTCCTAGTTTCACGCCTCCGTCAGGTCACGTCTTCTGGCACATTTAGTGTCTCAAATATAGATTTCAGGGTGTGAAATGGACGGTGTACGGGTTCCTTCCAGCCGCGTACTCTCTCGCATAGAGGGAGCAGACAGCCAGGCAATTAGGCGCAATTAGGTCAACCCTGGATCAACGACCATTCGCGACTGACACCCGTAAGGAAGCGGTTACTGCCCGAATACAAGACCCGCCGAGTGAGCCACCATTAAACTTACCTGGCTGGGAGTTTCTCGGCGATCAAGAAGGCCGAGACTCCATGGTGAGGCTGATCCATTGCACATTCGGATCGGTTGACCCGTGAGGCAACTTCGAGTTGAAGTTAGCCTACAGCTAAATTTTTGCGTGAGGGGCTGCGTTCGCGCGGCCCTGAAAAACCGAGAAATCTATGAAAAGTCGTCTTTTTAGGCTAAAATTGGTCAACTTTTTGTCAAAATTCACGCAAAACTACTAAAACACACGTAAAACAACAAAAGTCAAAAAGTTTTCTCTCAAAATGCCCATCATTCCTCATTTCAGACCTATTTTCAACCAAATTATGAGGATTTCTCCCAAAATTTGACCATTTTCAATAGAAAAGTGGATTAGTCAGAGGAGAAACATGTGTAAAAAGGTTCCTTTTCTTGTACTTTCTCCAGTTTTCAACCTAACTCTGGTTACTTTTCTCGTTTCTCACTCATCTACCCTCGAAATCACTCTCCGACCCCGCATCACAAACCCTCCGATAACTGCTTTCCGCTTGATTTTGGTGAAAAAGTGGAATAGGGAAAAGTTTCTTAGAATCGCATGGGCTACCCGTTAAACAAGTCAAATCTTCGAAAATCCACAATTTCTACCTTTCTCGGCCCATAACTCGCTTCAACGGCATTTTCAAGCAAAATCGCATCATACAAAAAGTGCTTTGTTTCGAGCGCTCTTTCGATTGAGCATTGAAAAATAGGGGTCGGAATTTCAAACCAGCAAAACTGGTACCACTGTGGGAACCTTGTCTTCCCTCCCTGGGGGACGGCAAGCCAAAATGCCGACCCCGCAATCGAACCAAGTACTAACTGAGCCCAACGTTGCTTGACTTGCCAGATCGGACGGGATGGCGTGCCACAGCTCGAGTAGTGAGGTGTTGGGGTCTTAGGTGATGGTGCGCGCTATAAACCACGCGCCATTTTTTGTTAAAAACTCGCAGTTTCAATGCGAAAACAAGAGTCGACGCTGATTTCTCGGCCACCACAGCCGCTAGTCGCCTAGAGAACACGGGCCTCGCCCATGCCGCTGCGGCGACTATCGGCACAGATAGCGGCGCACCGACAGAAAGCGTTGGTTTAATTACCCAAGTTTGAGGTACTAAATACTTCCGACCCTGCAAATGTAGAGGTCGCAGAAATTTTGGAAAGCCTTTCCTTAGGGAAAGGCGACAAATGAGTGATTAGTGTGAAAATTCCTAGTTTCACGCCTCCGTCAGGTCACGTCTTCTGGCACATTTAGTGTCTCAAATATAGATTTCAGGGTGTGAAATGGACGGTGTACGGGTTCCTTCCAGCCGCGTACTCTCTCGCATAGAGGGAGCAGACAGCCAGGCAATTAGGCGCAATTAGGTCAACCCTGGATCAACGACCATTCGCGACTGACACCCGTAAGGAAGCGGTTACTGCCCGAATACAAGACCCGCCGAGTGAGCCACCATTAAACTTACCTGGCTGGGAGTTTCTCGGCGATCAAGAAGGCCGAGACTCCATGGTGAGGCTGATCCATTGCACATTCGGATCGGTTGACCCGTGAGGCAACTTCGAGTTGAAGTTAGCCTACAGCTAAATTTTTGCGTGAGGGGCTGCGTTCGCGCGGCCCTGAAAAACCGAGAAATCTATGAAAAGTCGTCTTTTTAGGCTAAAATTGGTCAACTTTTTGTCAAAATTCACGCAAAACTACTAAAACACACGTAAAACAACAAAAGTCAAAAAGTTTTCTCTCAAAATGCCCATCATTCCTCATTTCAGACCTATTTTCAACCAAATTATGAGGATTTCTCCCAAAATTTGACCATTTTCAATAGAAAAGTGGATTAGTCAGAGGAGAAACATGTGTAAAAAGGTTCCTTTTCTTGTACTTTCTCCAGTTTTCAACCTAACTCTGGTTACTTTTCTCGTTTCTCACTCATCTACCCTCGAAATCACTCTCCGACCCCGCATCACAAACCCTCCGATAACTGCTTTCCGCTTGATTTTGGTGAAAAAGTGGAATAGGGAAAAGTTTCTTAGAATCGCATGGGCTACCCGTTAAACAAGTCAAATCTTCGAAAATCCACAATTTCTACCTTTCTCGGCCCATAACTCGCTTCAACGGCATTTTCAAGCAAAATCGCATCATACAAAAAGTGCTTTGTTTCGAGCGCTCTTTCGATTGAGCATTGAAAAATAGGGGTCGGAATTTCAAACCAGCAAAACTGGTACCACTGTGGGAACCTTGTCTTCCCTCCCTGGGGGACGGCAAGCCAAAATGCCGACCCCGCAATCGAACCAAGTACTAACTGAGCCCAACGTTGCTTGACTTGCCAGATCGGACGGGATGGCGTGCCACAGCTCGAGTAGTGAGGTGTTGGGGTCTTAGGTGATGGTGCGCGCTATAAACCACGCGCCATTTTTTGTTAAAAACTCGCAGTTTCAATGCGAAAACAAGAGTCGACGCTGATTTCTCGGCCACCACAGCCGCTAGTCGCCTAGAGAACACGGGCCTCGCCCATGCCGCTGCGGCGACTATCGGCACAGATAGCGGCGCACCGACAGAAAGCGTTGGTTTAATTACCCAAGTTTGAGGTACTAAATACTTCCGACCCTGCAAATGTAGAGGTCGCAGAAATTTTGGAAAGCCTTTCCTTAGGGAAAGGCGACAAATGAGTGATTAGTGTGAAAATTCCTAGTTTCACGCCTCCGTCAGGTCACGTCTTCTGGCACATTTAGTGTCTCAAATATAGATTTCAGGGTGTGAAATGGACGGTGTACGGGTTCCTTCCAGCCGCGTACTCTCTCGCATAGAGGGAGCAGACAGCCAGGCAATTAGGCGCAATTAGGTCAACCCTGGATCAACGACCATTCGCGACTGACACCCGTAAGGAAGCGGTTACTGCCCGAATACAAGACCCGCCGAGTGAGCCACCATTAAACTTACCTGGCTGGGAGTTTCTCGGCGATCAAGAAGGCCGAGACTCCATGGTGAGGCTGATCCATTGCACATTCGGATCGGTTGACCCGTGAGGCAACTTCGAGTTGAAGTTAGCCTACAGCTAAATTTTTGCGTGAGGGGCTGCGTTCGCGCGGCCCTGAAAAACCGAGAAATCTATGAAAAGTCGTCTTTTTAGGCTAAAATTGGTCAACTTTTTGTCAAAATTCACGCAAAACTACTAAAACACACGTAAAACAACAAAAGTCAAAAAGTTTTCTCTCAAAATGCCCATCATTCCTCATTTCAGACCTATTTTCAACCAAATTATGAGGATTTCTCCCAAAATTTGACCATTTTCAATAGAAAAGTGGATTAGTCAGAGGAGAAACATGTGTAAAAAGGTTCCTTTTCTTGTACTTTCTCCAGTTTTCAACCTAACTCTGGTTACTTTTCTCGTTTCTCACTCATCTACCCTCGAAATCACTCTCCGACCCCGCATCACAAACCCTCCGATAACTGCTTTCCGCTTGATTTTGGTGAAAAAGTGGAATAGGGAAAAGTTTCTTAGAATCGCATGGGCTACCCGTTAAACAAGTCAAATCTTCGCTCGAAACAAAGCACTTTTTGTATGATGCGATTTTGCTTGAAAATGCCGTTGAAGCGAGTTATGGGCCGAGAAAGGTAGAAATTGTGGATTTTCGAAGATTTGACTTGTTTAACGGGTAGCCCATGCGATTCTAAGAAACTTTTCCCTATTCCACTTTTTCACCAAAATCAAGCGGAAAGCAGTTATCGGAGGGTTTGTGATGCGGGGTCGGAGAGTGATTTCGAGGGTAGATGAGTGAGAAACGAGAAAAGTAACCAGAGTTAGGTTGAAAACTGGAGAAAGTACAAGAAAAGGAACCTTTTTACACATGTTTCTCCTCTGACTAATCCACTTTTCTATTGAAAATGGTCAAATTTTGGGAGAAATCCTCATAATTTGGTTGAAAATAGGTCTGAAATGAGGAATGATGGGCATTTTGAGAGAAAACTTTTTGACTTTTGTTGTTTTACGTGTGTTTTAGTAGTTTTGCGTGAATTTTGACAAAAAGTTGACCAATTTTAGCCTAAAAAGACGACTTTTCATAGATTTCTCGGTTTTTCAGGGCCGCGCGAACGCAGCCCCTCACGCAAAAATTTAGCTGTAGGCTAACTTCAACTCGAAGTTGCCTCACGGGTCAACCGATCCGAATGTGCAATGGATCAGCCTCACCATGGAGTCTCGGCCTTCTTGATCGCCGAGAAACTCCCAGCCAGGTAAGTTTAATGGTGGCTCACTCGGCGGGTCTTGTATTCGGGCAGTAACCGCTTCCTTACGGGTGTCAGTCGCGAATGGTCGTTGATCCAGGGTTGACCTAATTGCGCCTAATTGCCTGGCTGTCTGCTCCCTCTATGCGAGAGAGTACGCGGCTGGAAGGAACCCGTACACCGTCCATTTCACACCCTGAAATCTATATTTGAGACACTAAATGTGCCAGAAGACGTGACCTGACGGAGGCGTGAAACTAGGAATTTTCACACTAATCACTCATTTGTCGCCTTTCCCTAAGGAAAGGCTTTCCAAAATTTCTGCGACCTCTACATTTGCAGGGTCGGAAGTATTTAGTACCTCAAACTTGGGTAATTAAACCAACGCTTTCTGTCGGTGCGCCGCTATCTGTGCCGATAGTCGCCGCAGCGGCATGGGCGAGGCCCGTGTTCTCTAGGCGACTAGCGGCTGTGGTGGCCGAGAAATCAGCGTCGACTCTTGTTTTCGCATTGAAACTGCGAGTTTTTAACAAAAAATGGCGCGTGGTTTATAGCGCGCACCATCACCTAAGACCCCAACACCTCACTACTCGAGCTGTGGCACGCCATCCCGTCCGATCTGGCAAGTCAAGCAACGTTGGGCTCAGTTAGTACTTGGTTCGATTGCGGGGTCGGCATTTTGGCTTGCCGTCCCCCAGGGAGGGAAGACAAGGTTCCCACAGTGGTACCAGTTTTGCTGGTTTGAAATTCCGACCCCTATTTTTCAATGCTCAATCGAAAGAGCGCTCGAAACAAAGCACTTTTTGTATGATGCGATTTTGCTTGAAAATGCCGTTGAAGCGAGTTATGGGCCGAGAAAGGTAGAAATTGTGGATTTTCGAAGATTTGACTTGTTTAACGGGTAGCCCATGCGATTCTAAGAAACTTTTCCCTATTCCACTTTTTCACCAAAATCAAGCGGAAAGCAGTTATCGGAGGGTTTGTGATGCGGGGTCGGAGAGTGATTTCGAGGGTAGATGAGTGAGAAACGAGAAAAGTAACCAGAGTTAGGTTGAAAACTGGAGAAAGTACAAGAAAAGGAACCTTTTTACACATGTTTCTCCTCTGACTAATCCACTTTTCTATTGAAAATGGTCAAATTTTGGGAGAAATCCTCATAATTTGGTTGAAAATAGGTCTGAAATGAGGAATGATGGGCATTTTGAGAGAAAACTTTTTGACTTTTGTTGTTTTACGTGTGTTTTAGTAGTTTTGCGTGAATTTTGACAAAAAGTTGACCAATTTTAGCCTAAAAAGACGACTTTTCATAGATTTCTCGGTTTTTCAGGGCCGCGCGAACGCAGCCCCTCACGCAAAAATTTAGCTGTAGGCTAACTTCAACTCGAAGTTGCCTCACGGGTCAACCGATCCGAATGTGCAATGGATCAGCCTCACCATGGAGTCTCGGCCTTCTTGATCGCCGAGAAACTCCCAGCCAGGTAAGTTTAATGGTGGCTCACTCGGCGGGTCTTGTATTCGGGCAGTAACCGCTTCCTTACGGGTGTCAGTCGCGAATGGTCGTTGATCCAGGGTTGACCTAATTGCGCCTAATTGCCTGGCTGTCTGCTCCCTCTATGCGAGAGAGTACGCGGCTGGAAGGAACCCGTACACCGTCCATTTCACACCCTGAAATCTATATTTGAGACACTAAATGTGCCAGAAGACGTGACCTGACGGAGGCGTGAAACTAGGAATTTTCACACTAATCACTCATTTGTCGCCTTTCCCTAAGGAAAGGCTTTCCAAAATTTCTGCGACCTCTACATTTGCAGGGTCGGAAGTATTTAGTACCTCAAACTTGGGTAATTAAACCAACGCTTTCTGTCGGTGCGCCGCTATCTGTGCCGATAGTCGCCGCAGCGGCATGGGCGAGGCCCGTGTTCTCTAGGCGACTAGCGGCTGTGGTGGCCGAGAAATCAGCGTCGACTCTTGTTTTCGCATTGAAACTGCGAGTTTTTAACAAAAAATGGCGCGTGGTTTATAGCGCGCACCATCACCTAAGACCCCAACACCTCACTACTCGAGCTGTGGCACGCCATCCCGTCCGATCTGGCAAGTCAAGCAACGTTGGGCTCAGTTAGTACTTGGTTCGATTGCGGGGTCGGCATTTTGGCTTGCCGTCCCCCAGGGAGGGAAGACAAGGTTCCCACAGTGGTACCAGTTTTGCTGGTTTGAAATTCCGACCCCTATTTTTCAATGCTCAATCGAAAGAGCGCTCGAAACAAAGCACTTTTTGTATGATGCGATTTTGCTTGAAAATGCCGTTGAAGCGAGTTATGGGCCGAGAAAGGTAGAAATTGTGGATTTTCGAAGATTTGACTTGTTTAACGGGTAGCCCATGCGATTCTAAGAAACTTTTCCCTATTCCACTTTTTCACCAAAATCAAGCGGAAAGCAGTTATCGGAGGGTTTGTGATGCGGGGTCGGAGAGTGATTTCGAGGGTAGATGAGTGAGAAACGAGAAAAGTAACCAGAGTTAGGTTGAAAACTGGAGAAAGTACAAGAAAAGGAACCTTTTTACACATGTTTCTCCTCTGACTAATCCACTTTTCTATTGAAAATGGTCAAATTTTGGGAGAAATCCTCATAATTTGGTTGAAAATAGGTCTGAAATGAGGAATGATGGGCATTTTGAGAGAAAACTTTTTGACTTTTGTTGTTTTACGTGTGTTTTAGTAGTTTTGCGTGAATTTTGACAAAAAGTTGACCAATTTTAGCCTAAAAAGACGACTTTTCATAGATTTCTCGGTTTTTCAGGGCCGCGCGAACGCAGCCCCTCACGCAAAAATTTAGCTGTAGGCTAACTTCAACTCGAAGTTGCCTCACGGGTCAACCGATCCGAATGTGCAATGGATCAGCCTCACCATGGAGTCTCGGCCTTCTTGATCGCCGAGAAACTCCCAGCCAGGTAAGTTTAATGGTGGCTCACTCGGCGGGTCTTGTATTCGGGCAGTAACCGCTTCCTTACGGGTGTCAGTCGCGAATGGTCGTTGATCCAGGGTTGACCTAATTGCGCCTAATTGCCTGGCTGTCTGCTCCCTCTATGCGAGAGAGTACGCGGCTGGAAGGAACCCGTACACCGTCCATTTCACACCCTGAAATCTATATTTGAGACACTAAATGTGCCAGAAGACGTGACCTGACGGAGGCGTGAAACTAGGAATTTTCACACTAATCACTCATTTGTCGCCTTTCCCTAAGGAAAGGCTTTCCAAAATTTCTGCGACCTCTACATTTGCAGGGTCGGAAGTATTTAGTACCTCAAACTTGGGTAATTAAACCAACGCTTTCTGTCGGTGCGCCGCTATCTGTGCCGATAGTCGCCGCAGCGGCATGGGCGAGGCCCGTGTTCTCTAGGCGACTAGCGGCTGTGGTGGCCGAGAAATCAGCGTCGACTCTTGTTTTCGCATTGAAACTGCGAGTTTTTAACAAAAAATGGCGCGTGGTTTATAGCGCGCACCATCACCTAAGACCCCAACACCTCACTACTCGAGCTGTGGCACGCCATCCCGTCCGATCTGGCAAGTCAAGCAACGTTGGGCTCAGTTAGTACTTGGTTCGATTGCGGGGTCGGCATTTTGGCTTGCCGTCCCCCAGGGAGGGAAGACAAGGTTCCCACAGTGGTACCAGTTTTGCTGGTTTGAAATTCCGACCCCCTATTTTTCAATGCTCAATCGAAAGAGCGCTCGAAACAAAGCACTTTTTGTATGATGCGATTTTGCTTGAAAATGCCGTTGAAGCGAGTTATGGGCCGAGAAAGGTAGAAATTGTGGATTTTCGAAGATTTGACTTGTTTAACGGGTAGCCCATGCGATTCTAAGAAACTTTTCCCTATTCCACTTTTTCACCAAAATCAAGCGGAAAGCAGTTATCGGAGGGTTTGTGATGCGGGGTCGGAGAGTGATTTCGAGGGTAGATGAGTGAGAAACGAGAAAAGTAACCAGAGTTAGGTTGAAAACTGGAGAAAGTACAAGAAAAGGAACCTTTTTACACATGTTTCTCCTCTGACTAATCCACTTTTCTATTGAAAATGGTCAAATTTTGGGAGAAATCCTCATAATTTGGTTGAAAATAGGTCTGAAATGAGGAATGATGGGCATTTTGAGAGAAAACTTTTTGACTTTTGTTGTTTTACGTGTGTTTTAGTAGTTTTGCGTGAATTTTGACAAAAAGTTGACCAATTTTAGCCTAAAAAGACGACTTTTCATAGATTTCTCGGTTTTTCAGGGCCGCGCGAACGCAGCCCCTCACGCAAAAATTTAGCTGTAGGCTAACTTCAACTCGAAGTTGCCTCACGGGTCAACCGATCCGAATGTGCAATGGATCAGCCTCACCATGGAGTCTCGGCCTTCTTGATCGCCGAGAAACTCCCAGCCAGGTAAGTTTAATGGTGGCTCACTCGGCGGGTCTTGTATTCGGGCAGTAACCGCTTCCTTACGGGTGTCAGTCGCGAATGGTCGTTGATCCAGGGTTGACCTAATTGCGCCTAATTGCCTGGCTGTCTGCTCCCTCTATGCGAGAGAGTACGCGGCTGGAAGGAACCCGTACACCGTCCATTTCACACCCTGAAATCTATATTTGAGACACTAAATGTGCCAGAAGACGTGACCTGACGGAGGCGTGAAACTAGGAATTTTCACACTAATCACTCATTTGTCGCCTTTCCCTAAGGAAAGGCTTTCCAAAATTTCTGCGACCTCTACATTTGCAGGGTCGGAAGTATTTAGTACCTCAAACTTGGGTAATTAAACCAACGCTTTCTGTCGGTGCGCCGCTATCTGTGCCGATAGTCGCCGCAGCGGCATGGGCGAGGCCCGTGTTCTCTAGGCGACTAGCGGCTGTGGTGGCCGAGAAATCAGCGTCGACTCTTGTTTTCGCATTGAAACTGCGAGTTTTTAACAAAAAATGGCGCGTGGTTTATAGCGCGCACCATCACCTAAGACCCCAACACCTCACTACTCGAGCTGTGGCACGCCATCCCGTCCGATCTGGCAAGTCAAGCAACGTTGGGCTCAGTTAGTACTTGGTTCGATTGCGGGGTCGGCATTTTGGCTTGCCGTCCCCCAGGGAGGGAAGACAAGGTTCCCACAGTGGTACCAGTTTTGCTGGTTTGAAATTCCGACCCCCTATTTTTCAATGCTCAATCGAAAGAGCGCTCGAAACAAAGCACTTTTTGTATGATGCGATTTTGCTTGAAAATGCCGTTGAAGCGAGTTATGGGCCGAGAAAGGTAGAAATTGTGGATTTTCGAAGATTTGACTTGTTTAACGGGTAGCCCATGCGATTCTAAGAAACTTTTCCCTATTCCACTTTTTCACCAAAATCAAGCGGAAAGCAGTTATCGGAGGGTTTGTGATGCGGGGTCGGAGAGTGATTTCGAGGGTAGATGAGTGAGAAACGAGAAAAGTAACCAGAGTTAGGTTGAAAACTGGAGAAAGTACAAGAAAAGGAACCTTTTTACACATGTTTCTCCTCTGACTAATCCACTTTTCTATTGAAAATGGTCAAATTTTGGGAGAAATCCTCATAATTTGGTTGAAAATAGGTCTGAAATGAGGAATGATGGGCATTTTGAGAGAAAACTTTTTGACTTTTGTTGTTTTACGTGTGTTTTAGTAGTTTTGCGTGAATTTTGACAAAAAGTTGACCAATTTTAGCCTAAAAAGACGACTTTTCATAGATTTCTCGGTTTTTCAGGGCCGCGCGAACGCAGCCCCTCACGCAAAAATTTAGCTGTAGGCTAACTTCAACTCGAAGTTGCCTCACGGGTCAACCGATCCGAATGTGCAATGGATCAGCCTCACCATGGAGTCTCGGCCTTCTTGATCGCCGAGAAACTCCCAGCCAGGTAAGTTTAATGGTGGCTCACTCGGCGGGTCTTGTATTCGGGCAGTAACCGCTTCCTTACGGGTGTCAGTCGCGAATGGTCGTTGATCCAGGGTTGACCTAATTGCGCCTAATTGCCTGGCTGTCTGCTCCCTCTATGCGAGAGAGTACGCGGCTGGAAGGAACCCGTACACCGTCCATTTCACACCCTGAAATCTATATTTGAGACACTAAATGTGCCAGAAGACGTGACCTGACGGAGGCGTGAAACTAGGAATTTTCACACTAATCACTCATTTGTCGCCTTTCCCTAAGGAAAGGCTTTCCAAAATTTCTGCGACCTCTACATTTGCAGGGTCGGAAGTATTTAGTACCTCAAACTTGGGTAATTAAACCAACGCTTTCTGTCGGTGCGCCGCTATCTGTGCCGATAGTCGCCGCAGCGGCATGGGCGAGGCCCGTGTTCTCTAGGCGACTAGCGGCTGTGGTGGCCGAGAAATCAGCGTCGACTCTTGTTTTCGCATTGAAACTGCGAGTTTTTAACAAAAAATGGCGCGTGGTTTATAGCGCGCACCATCACCTAAGACCCCAACACCTCACTACTCGAGCTGTGGCACGCCATCCCGTCCGATCTGGCAAGTCAAGCAACGTTGGGCTCAGTTAGTACTTGGTTCGATTGCGGGGTCGGCATTTTGGCTTGCCGTCCCCCAGGGAGGGAAGACAAGGTTCCCACAGTGGTACCAGTTTTGCTGGTTTGAAATTCCGACCCCTATTTTTCAATGCTCAATCGAAAGAGCGCTCGAAACAAAGCACTTTTTGTATGATGCGATTTTGCTTGAAAATGCCGTTGAAGCGAGTTATGGGCCGAGAAAGGTAGAAATTGTGGATTTTCGAAGATTTGACTTGTTTAACGGGTAGCCCATGCGATTCTAAGAAACTTTTCCCTATTCCACTTTTTCACCAAAATCAAGCGGAAAGCAGTTATCGGAGGGTTTGTGATGCGGGGTCGGAGAGTGATTTCGAGGGTAGATGAGTGAGAAACGAGAAAAGTAACCAGAGTTAGGTTGAAAACTGGAGAAAGTACAAGAAAAGGAACCTTTTTACACATGTTTCTCCTCTGACTAATCCACTTTTCTATTGAAAATGGTCAAATTTTGGGAGAAATCCTCATAATTTGGTTGAAAATAGGTCTGAAATGAGGAATGATGGGCATTTTGAGAGAAAACTTTTTGACTTTTGTTGTTTTACGTGTGTTTTAGTAGTTTTGCGTGAATTTTGACAAAAAGTTGACCAATTTTAGCCTAAAAAGACGACTTTTCATAGATTTCTCGGTTTTTCAGGGCCGCGCGAACGCAGCCCCTCACGCAAAAATTTAGCTGTAGGCTAACTTCAACTCGAAGTTGCCTCACGGGTCAACCGATCCGAATGTGCAATGGATCAGCCTCACCATGGAGTCTCGGCCTTCTTGATCGCCGAGAAACTCCCAGCCAGGTAAGTTTAATGGTGGCTCACTCGGCGGGTCTTGTATTCGGGCAGTAACCGCTTCCTTACGGGTGTCAGTCGCGAATGGTCGTTGATCCAGGGTTGACCTAATTGCGCCTAATTGCCTGGCTGTCTGCTCCCTCTATGCGAGAGAGTACGCGGCTGGAAGGAACCCGTACACCGTCCATTTCACACCCTGAAATCTATATTTGAGACACTAAATGTGCCAGAAGACGTGACCTGACGGAGGCGTGAAACTAGGAATTTTCACACTAATCACTCATTTGTCGCCTTTCCCTAAGGAAAGGCTTTCCAAAATTTCTGCGACCTCTACATTTGCAGGGTCGGAAGTATTTAGTACCTCAAACTTGGGTAATTAAACCAACGCTTTCTGTCGGTGCGCCGCTATCTGTGCCGATAGTCGCCGCAGCGGCATGGGCGAGGCCCGTGTTCTCTAGGCGACTAGCGGCTGTGGTGGCCGAGAAATCAGCGTCGACTCTTGTTTTCGCATTGAAACTGCGAGTTTTTAACAAAAAATGGCGCGTGGTTTATAGCGCGCACCATCACCTAAGACCCCAACACCTCACTACTCGAGCTGTGGCACGCCATCCCGTCCGATCTGGCAAGTCAAGCAACGTTGGGCTCAGTTAGTACTTGGTTCGATTGCGGGGTCGGCATTTTGGCTTGCCGTCCCCCAGGGAGGGAAGACAAGGTTCCCACAGTGGTACCAGTTTTGCTGGTTTGAAATTCCGACCCCTATTTTTCAATGCTCAATCGAAAGAGCGCTCGAAACAAAGCACTTTTTGTATGATGCGATTTTGCTTGAAAATGCCGTTGAAGCGAGTTATGGGCCGAGAAAGGTAGAAATTGTGGATTTTCGAAGATTTGACTTGTTTAACGGGTAGCCCATGCGATTCTAAGAAACTTTTCCCTATTCCACTTTTTCACCAAAATCAAGCGGAAAGCAGTTATCGGAGGGTTTGTGATGCGGGGTCGGAGAGTGATTTCGAGGGTAGATGAGTGAGAAACGAGAAAAGTAACCAGAGTTAGGTTGAAAACTGGAGAAAGTACAAGAAAAGGAACCTTTTTACACATGTTTCTCCTCTGACTAATCCACTTTTCTATTGAAAATGGTCAAATTTTGGGAGAAATCCTCATAATTTGGTTGAAAATAGGTCTGAAATGAGGAATGATGGGCATTTTGAGAGAAAACTTTTTGACTTTTGTTGTTTTACGTGTGTTTTAGTAGTTTTGCGTGAATTTTGACAAAAAGTTGACCAATTTTAGCCTAAAAAGACGACTTTTCATAGATTTCTCGGTTTTTCAGGGCCGCGCGAACGCAGCCCCTCACGCAAAAATTTAGCTGTAGGCTAACTTCAACTCGAAGTTGCCTCACGGGTCAACCGATCCGAATGTGCAATGGATCAGCCTCACCATGGAGTCTCGGCCTTCTTGATCGCCGAGAAACTCCCAGCCAGGTAAGTTTAATGGTGGCTCACTCGGCGGGTCTTGTATTCGGGCAGTAACCGCTTCCTTACGGGTGTCAGTCGCGAATGGTCGTTGATCCAGGGTTGACCTAATTGCGCCTAATTGCCTGGCTGTCTGCTCCCTCTATGCGAGAGAGTACGCGGCTGGAAGGAACCCGTACACCGTCCATTTCACACCCTGAAATCTATATTTGAGACACTAAATGTGCCAGAAGACGTGACCTGACGGAGGCGTGAAACTAGGAATTTTCACACTAATCACTCATTTGTCGCCTTTCCCTAAGGAAAGGCTTTCCAAAATTTCTGCGACCTCTACATTTGCAGGGTCGGAAGTATTTAGTACCTCAAACTTGGGTAATTAAACCAACGCTTTCTGTCGGTGCGCCGCTATCTGTGCCGATAGTCGCCGCAGCGGCATGGGCGAGGCCCGTGTTCTCTAGGCGACTAGCGGCTGTGGTGGCCGAGAAATCAGCGTCGACTCTTGTTTTCGCATTGAAACTGCGAGTTTTTAACAAAAAATGGCGCGTGGTTTATAGCGCGCACCATCACCTAAGACCCCAACACCTCACTACTCGAGCTGTGGCACGCCATCCCGTCCGATCTGGCAAGTCAAGCAACGTTGGGCTCAGTTAGTACTTGGTTCGATTGCGGGGTCGGCATTTTGGCTTGCCGTCCCCCAGGGAGGGAAGACAAGGTTCCCACAGTGGTACCAGTTTTGCTGGTTTGAAATTCCGACCCCCTATTTTTCAATGCTCAATCGAAAGAGCGCTCGAAACAAAGCACTTTTTGTATGATGCGATTTTGCTTGAAAATGCCGTTGAAGCGAGTTATGGGCCGAGAAAGGTAGAAATTGTGGATTTTCGAAGATTTGACTTGTTTAACGGGTAGCCCATGCGATTCTAAGAAACTTTTCCCTATTCCACTTTTTCACCAAAATCAAGCGGAAAGCAGTTATCGGAGGGTTTGTGATGCGGGGTCGGAGAGTGATTTCGAGGGTAGATGAGTGAGAAACGAGAAAAGTAACCAGAGTTAGGTTGAAAACTGGAGAAAGTACAAGAAAAGGAACCTTTTTACACATGTTTCTCCTCTGACTAATCCACTTTTCTATTGAAAATGGTCAAATTTTGGGAGAAATCCTCATAATTTGGTTGAAAATAGGTCTGAAATGAGGAATGATGGGCATTTTGAGAGAAAACTTTTTGACTTTTGTTGTTTTACGTGTGTTTTAGTAGTTTTGCGTGAATTTTGACAAAAAGTTGACCAATTTTAGCCTAAAAAGACGACTTTTCATAGATTTCTCGGTTTTTCAGGGCCGCGCGAACGCAGCCCCTCACGCAAAAATTTAGCTGTAGGCTAACTTCAACTCGAAGTTGCCTCACGGGTCAACCGATCCGAATGTGCAATGGATCAGCCTCACCATGGAGTCTCGGCCTTCTTGATCGCCGAGAAACTCCCAGCCAGGTAAGTTTAATGGTGGCTCACTCGGCGGGTCTTGTATTCGGGCAGTAACCGCTTCCTTACGGGTGTCAGTCGCGAATGGTCGTTGATCCAGGGTTGACCTAATTGCGCCTAATTGCCTGGCTGTCTGCTCCCTCTATGCGAGAGAGTACGCGGCTGGAAGGAACCCGTACACCGTCCATTTCACACCCTGAAATCTATATTTGAGACACTAAATGTGCCAGAAGACGTGACCTGACGGAGGCGTGAAACTAGGAATTTTCACACTAATCACTCATTTGTCGCCTTTCCCTAAGGAAAGGCTTTCCAAAATTTCTGCGACCTCTACATTTGCAGGGTCGGAAGTATTTAGTACCTCAAACTTGGGTAATTAAACCAACGCTTTCTGTCGGTGCGCCGCTATCTGTGCCGATAGTCGCCGCAGCGGCATGGGCGAGGCCCGTGTTCTCTAGGCGACTAGCGGCTGTGGTGGCCGAGAAATCAGCGTCGACTCTTGTTTTCGCATTGAAACTGCGAGTTTTTAACAAAAAATGGCGCGTGGTTTATAGCGCGCACCATCACCTAAGACCCCAACACCTCACTACTCGAGCTGTGGCACGCCATCCCGTCCGATCTGGCAAGTCAAGCAACGTTGGGCTCAGTTAGTACTTGGTTCGATTGCGGGGTCGGCATTTTGGCTTGCCGTCCCCCAGGGAGGGAAGACAAGGTTCCCACAGTGGTACCAGTTTTGCTGGTTTGAAATTCCGACCCCTATTTTTCAATGCTCAATCGAAAGAGCGCTCGAAACAAAGCACTTTTTGTATGATGCGATTTTGCTTGAAAATGCCGTTGAAGCGAGTTATGGGCCGAGAAAGGTAGAAATTGTGGATTTTCGAAGATTTGACTTGTTTAACGGGTAGCCCATGCGATTCTAAGAAACTTTTCCCTATTCCACTTTTTCACCAAAATCAAGCGGAAAGCAGTTATCGGAGGGTTTGTGATGCGGGGTCGGAGAGTGATTTCGAGGGTAGATGAGTGAGAAACGAGAAAAGTAACCAGAGTTAGGTTGAAAACTGGAGAAAGTACAAGAAAAGGAACCTTTTTACACATGTTTCTCCTCTGACTAATCCACTTTTCTATTGAAAATGGTCAAATTTTGGGAGAAATCCTCATAATTTGGTTGAAAATAGGTCTGAAATGAGGAATGATGGGCATTTTGAGAGAAAACTTTTTGACTTTTGTTGTTTTACGTGTGTTTTAGTAGTTTTGCGTGAATTTTGACAAAAAGTTGACCAATTTTAGCCTAAAAAGACGACTTTTCATAGATTTCTCGGTTTTTCAGGGCCGCGCGAACGCAGCCCCTCACGCAAAAATTTAGCTGTAGGCTAACTTCAACTCGAAGTTGCCTCACGGGTCAACCGATCCGAATGTGCAATGGATCAGCCTCACCATGGAGTCTCGGCCTTCTTGATCGCCGAGAAACTCCCAGCCAGGTAAGTTTAATGGTGGCTCACTCGGCGGGTCTTGTATTCGGGCAGTAACCGCTTCCTTACGGGTGTCAGTCGCGAATGGTCGTTGATCCAGGGTTGACCTAATTGCGCCTAATTGCCTGGCTGTCTGCTCCCTCTATGCGAGAGAGTACGCGGCTGGAAGGAACCCGTACACCGTCCATTTCACACCCTGAAATCTATATTTGAGACACTAAATGTGCCAGAAGACGTGACCTGACGGAGGCGTGAAACTAGGAATTTTCACACTAATCACTCATTTGTCGCCTTTCCCTAAGGAAAGGCTTTCCAAAATTTCTGCGACCTCTACATTTGCAGGGTCGGAAGTATTTAGTACCTCAAACTTGGGTAATTAAACCAACGCTTTCTGTCGGTGCGCCGCTATCTGTGCCGATAGTCGCCGCAGCGGCATGGGCGAGGCCCGTGTTCTCTAGGCGACTAGCGGCTGTGGTGGCCGAGAAATCAGCGTCGACTCTTGTTTTCGCATTGAAACTGCGAGTTTTTAACAAAAAATGGCGCGTGGTTTATAGCGCGCACCATCACCTAAGACCCCAACACCTCACTACTCGAGCTGTGGCACGCCATCCCGTCCGATCTGGCAAGTCAAGCAACGTTGGGCTCAGTTAGTACTTGGTTCGATTGCGGGGTCGGCATTTTGGCTTGCCGTCCCCCAGGGAGGGAAGACAAGGTTCCCACAGTGGTACCAGTTTTGCTGGTTTGAAATTCCGACCCCCTATTTTTCAATGCTCAATCGAAAGAGCGCTCGAAACAAAGCACTTTTTGTATGATGCGATTTTGCTTGAAAATGCCGTTGAAGCGAGTTATGGGCCGAGAAAGGTAGAAATTGTGGATTTTCGAAGATTTGACTTGTTTAACGGGTAGCCCATGCGATTCTAAGAAACTTTTCCCTATTCCACTTTTTCACCAAAATCAAGCGGAAAGCAGTTATCGGAGGGTTTGTGATGCGGGGTCGGAGAGTGATTTCGAGGGTAGATGAGTGAGAAACGAGAAAAGTAACCAGAGTTAGGTTGAAAACTGGAGAAAGTACAAGAAAAGGAACCTTTTTACACATGTTTCTCCTCTGACTAATCCACTTTTCTATTGAAAATGGTCAAATTTTGGGAGAAATCCTCATAATTTGGTTGAAAATAGGTCTGAAATGAGGAATGATGGGCATTTTGAGAGAAAACTTTTTGACTTTTGTTGTTTTACGTGTGTTTTAGTAGTTTTGCGTGAATTTTGACAAAAAGTTGACCAATTTTAGCCTAAAAAGACGACTTTTCATAGATTTCTCGGTTTTTCAGGGCCGCGCGAACGCAGCCCCTCACGCAAAAATTTAGCTGTAGGCTAACTTCAACTCGAAGTTGCCTCACGGGTCAACCGATCCGAATGTGCAATGGATCAGCCTCACCATGGAGTCTCGGCCTTCTTGATCGCCGAGAAACTCCCAGCCAGGTAAGTTTAATGGTGGCTCACTCGGCGGGTCTTGTATTCGGGCAGTAACCGCTTCCTTACGGGTGTCAGTCGCGAATGGTCGTTGATCCAGGGTTGACCTAATTGCGCCTAATTGCCTGGCTGTCTGCTCCCTCTATGCGAGAGAGTACGCGGCTGGAAGGAACCCGTACACCGTCCATTTCACACCCTGAAATCTATATTTGAGACACTAAATGTGCCAGAAGACGTGACCTGACGGAGGCGTGAAACTAGGAATTTTCACACTAATCACTCATTTGTCGCCTTTCCCTAAGGAAAGGCTTTCCAAAATTTCTGCGACCTCTACATTTGCAGGGTCGGAAGTATTTAGTACCTCAAACTTGGGTAATTAAACCAACGCTTTCTGTCGGTGCGCCGCTATCTGTGCCGATAGTCGCCGCAGCGGCATGGGCGAGGCCCGTGTTCTCTAGGCGACTAGCGGCTGTGGTGGCCGAGAAATCAGCGTCGACTCTTGTTTTCGCATTGAAACTGCGAGTTTTTAACAAAAAATGGCGCGTGGTTTATAGCGCGCACCATCACCTAAGACCCCAACACCTCACTACTCGAGCTGTGGCACGCCATCCCGTCCGATCTGGCAAGTCAAGCAACGTTGGGCTCAGTTAGTACTTGGTTCGATTGCGGGGTCGGCATTTTGGCTTGCCGTCCCCCAGGGAGGGAAGACAAGGTTCCCACAGTGGTACCAGTTTTGCTGGTTTGAAATTCCGACCCCTATTTTTCAATGCTCAATCGAAAGAGCGCTCGAAACAAAGCACTTTTTGTATGATGCGATTTTGCTTGAAAATGCCGTTGAAGCGAGTTATGGGCCGAGAAAGGTAGAAATTGTGGATTTTCGAAGATTTGACTTGTTTAACGGGTAGCCCATGCGATTCTAAGAAACTTTTCCCTATTCCACTTTTTCACCAAAATCAAGCGGAAAGCAGTTATCGGAGGGTTTGTGATGCGGGGTCGGAGAGTGATTTCGAGGGTAGATGAGTGAGAAACGAGAAAAGTAACCAGAGTTAGGTTGAAAACTGGAGAAAGTACAAGAAAAGGAACCTTTTTACACATGTTTCTCCTCTGACTAATCCACTTTTCTATTGAAAATGGTCAAATTTTGGGAGAAATCCTCATAATTTGGTTGAAAATAGGTCTGAAATGAGGAATGATGGGCATTTTGAGAGAAAACTTTTTGACTTTTGTTGTTTTACGTGTGTTTTAGTAGTTTTGCGTGAATTTTGACAAAAAGTTGACCAATTTTAGCCTAAAAAGACGACTTTTCATAGATTTCTCGGTTTTTCAGGGCCGCGCGAACGCAGCCCCTCACGCAAAAATTTAGCTGTAGGCTAACTTCAACTCGAAGTTGCCTCACGGGTCAACCGATCCGAATGTGCAATGGATCAGCCTCACCATGGAGTCTCGGCCTTCTTGATCGCCGAGAAACTCCCAGCCAGGTAAGTTTAATGGTGGCTCACTCGGCGGGTCTTGTATTCGGGCAGTAACCGCTTCCTTACGGGTGTCAGTCGCGAATGGTCGTTGATCCAGGGTTGACCTAATTGCGCCTAATTGCCTGGCTGTCTGCTCCCTCTATGCGAGAGAGTACGCGGCTGGAAGGAACCCGTACACCGTCCATTTCACACCCTGAAATCTATATTTGAGACACTAAATGTGCCAGAAGACGTGACCTGACGGAGGCGTGAAACTAGGAATTTTCACACTAATCACTCATTTGTCGCCTTTCCCTAAGGAAAGGCTTTCCAAAATTTCTGCGACCTCTACATTTGCAGGGTCGGAAGTATTTAGTACCTCAAACTTGGGTAATTAAACCAACGCTTTCTGTCGGTGCGCCGCTATCTGTGCCGATAGTCGCCGCAGCGGCATGGGCGAGGCCCGTGTTCTCTAGGCGACTAGCGGCTGTGGTGGCCGAGAAATCAGCGTCGACTCTTGTTTTCGCATTGAAACTGCGAGTTTTTAACAAAAAATGGCGCGTGGTTTATAGCGCGCACCATCACCTAAGACCCCAACACCTCACTACTCGAGCTGTGGCACGCCATCCCGTCCGATCTGGCAAGTCAAGCAACGTTGGGCTCAGTTAGTACTTGGTTCGATTGCGGGGTCGGCATTTTGGCTTGCCGTCCCCCAGGGAGGGAAGACAAGGTTCCCACAGTGGTACCAGTTTTGCTGGTTTGAAATTCCGACCCCCTATTTTTCAATGCTCAATCGAAAGAGCGCTCGAAACAAAGCACTTTTTGTATGATGCGATTTTGCTTGAAAATGCCGTTGAAGCGAGTTATGGGCCGAGAAAGGTAGAAATTGTGGATTTTCGAAGATTTGACTTGTTTAACGGGTAGCCCATGCGATTCTAAGAAACTTTTCCCTATTCCACTTTTTCACCAAAATCAAGCGGAAAGCAGTTATCGGAGGGTTTGTGATGCGGGGTCGGAGAGTGATTTCGAGGGTAGATGAGTGAGAAACGAGAAAAGTAACCAGAGTTAGGTTGAAAACTGGAGAAAGTACAAGAAAAGGAACCTTTTTACACATGTTTCTCCTCTGACTAATCCACTTTTCTATTGAAAATGGTCAAATTTTGGGAGAAATCCTCATAATTTGGTTGAAAATAGGTCTGAAATGAGGAATGATGGGCATTTTGAGAGAAAACTTTTTGACTTTTGTTGTTTTACGTGTGTTTTAGTAGTTTTGCGTGAATTTTGACAAAAAGTTGACCAATTTTAGCCTAAAAAGACGACTTTTCATAGATTTCTCGGTTTTTCAGGGCCGCGCGAACGCAGCCCCTCACGCAAAAATTTAGCTGTAGGCTAACTTCAACTCGAAGTTGCCTCACGGGTCAACCGATCCGAATGTGCAATGGATCAGCCTCACCATGGAGTCTCGGCCTTCTTGATCGCCGAGAAACTCCCAGCCAGGTAAGTTTAATGGTGGCTCACTCGGCGGGTCTTGTATTCGGGCAGTAACCGCTTCCTTACGGGTGTCAGTCGCGAATGGTCGTTGATCCAGGGTTGACCTAATTGCGCCTAATTGCCTGGCTGTCTGCTCCCTCTATGCGAGAGAGTACGCGGCTGGAAGGAACCCGTACACCGTCCATTTCACACCCTGAAATCTATATTTGAGACACTAAATGTGCCAGAAGACGTGACCTGACGGAGGCGTGAAACTAGGAATTTTCACACTAATCACTCATTTGTCGCCTTTCCCTAAGGAAAGGCTTTCCAAAATTTCTTCAACCTCTACATTTGCAGGGTCGGAAGTATTTAGTACCTCAAACTTGGGTAATTAAACCAACGCTTTCTGTCGGTGCGCCGCTATCTGTGCCGATAGTCGCCGCAGCGGCATGGGCGAGGCCCGTGTTCTCTAGGCGACTAGCGGCTGTGGTGGCCGAGAAATCAGCGTCGACTCTTGTTTTCGCATTGAAACTGCGAGTTTTTAACAAAAAATGGCGCGTGGTTTATAGCGCGCACCATCACCTAAGACCCCAACACCTCACTACTCGAGCTGTGGCACGCCATCCCGTCCGATCTGGCAAGTCAAGCAACGTTGGGCTCAGTTAGTACTTGGTTCGATTGCGGGGTCGGCATTTTGGCTTGCCGTCCCCCAGGGAGGGAAGACAAGGTTCCCACAGTGGTACCAGTTTTGCTGGTTTGAAATTCCGACCCCTATTTTTCAATGCTCAATCGAAAGAGCGCTCGAAACAAAGCACTTTTTGTATGATGCGATTTTGCTTGAAAATGCCGTTGAAGCGAGTTATGGGCCGAGAAAGGTAGAAATTGTGGATTTTCGAAGATTTGACTTGTTTAACGGGTAGCCCATGCGATTCTAAGAAACTTTTCCCTATTCCACTTTTTCACCAAAATCAAGCGGAAAGCAGTTATCGGAGGGTTTGTGATGCGGGGTCGGAGAGTGATTTCGAGGGTAGATGAGTGAGAAACGAGAAAAGTAACCAGAGTTAGGTTGAAAACTGGAGAAAGTACAAGAAAAGGAACCTTTTTACACATGTTTCTCCTCTGACTAATCCACTTTTCTATTGAAAATGGTCAAATTTTGGGAGAAATCCTCATAATTTGGTTGAAAATAGGTCTGAAATGAGGAATGATGGGCATTTTGAGAGAAAACTTTTTGACTTTTGTTGTTTTACGTGTGTTTTAGTAGTTTTGCGTGAATTTTGACAAAAAGTTGACCAATTTTAGCCTAAAAAGACGACTTTTCATAGATTTCTCGGTTTTTCAGGGCCGCGCGAACGCAGCCCCTCACGCAAAAATTTAGCTGTAGGCTAACTTCAACTCGAAGTTGCCTCACGGGTCAACCGATCCGAATGTGCAATGGATCAGCCTCACCATGGAGTCTCGGCCTTCTTGATCGCCGAGAAACTCCCAGCCAGGTAAGTTTAATGGTGGCTCACTCGGCGGGTCTTGTATTCGGGCAGTAACCGCTTCCTTACGGGTGTCAGTCGCGAATGGTCGTTGATCCAGGGTTGACCTAATTGCGCCTAATTGCCTGGCTGTCTGCTCCCTCTATGCGAGAGAGTACGCGGCTGGAAGGAACCCGTACACCGTCCATTTCACACCCTGAAATCTATATTTGAGACACTAAATGTGCCAGAAGACGTGACCTGACGGAGGCGTGAAACTAGGAATTTTCACACTAATCACTCATTTGTCGCCTTTCCCTAAGGAAAGGCTTTCCAAAATTTCTGCGACCTCTACATTTGCAGGGTCGGAAGTATTTAGTACCTCAAACTTGGGTAATTAAACCAACGCTTTCTGTCGGTGCGCCGCTATCTGTGCCGATAGTCGCCGCAGCGGCATGGGCGAGGCCCGTGTTCTCTAGGCGACTAGCGGCTGTGGTGGCCGAGAAATCAGCGTCGACTCTTGTTTTCGCATTGAAACTGCGAGTTTTTAACAAAAAATGGCGCGTGGTTTATAGCGCGCACCATCACCTAAGACCCCAACACCTCACTACTCGAGCTGTGGCACGCCATCCCGTCCGATCTGGCAAGTCAAGCAACGTTGGGCTCAGTTAGTACTTGGTTCGATTGCGGGGTCGGCATTTTGGCTTGCCGTCCCCCAGGGAGGGAAGACAAGGTTCCCACAGTGGTACCAGTTTTGCTGGTTTGAAATTCCGACCCCTATTTTTCAATGCTCAATCGAAAGAGCGCTCGAAACAAAGCACTTTTTGTATGATGCGATTTTGCTTGAAAATGCCGTTGAAGCGAGTTATGGGCCGAGAAAGGTAGAAATTGTGGATTTTCGAAGATTTGACTTGTTTAACGGGTAGCCCATGCGATTCTAAGAAACTTTTCCCTATTCCACTTTTTCACCAAAATCAAGCGGAAAGCAGTTATCGGAGGGTTTGTGATGCGGGGTCGGAGAGTGATTTCGAGGGTAGATGAGTGAGAAACGAGAAAAGTAACCAGAGTTAGGTTGAAAACTGGAGAAAGTACAAGAAAAGGAACCTTTTTACACATGTTTCTCCTCTGACTAATCCACTTTTCTATTGAAAATGGTCAAATTTTGGGAGAAATCCTCATAATTTGGTTGAAAATAGGTCTGAAATGAGGAATGATGGGCATTTTGAGAGAAAACTTTTTGACTTTTGTTGTTTTACGTGTGTTTTAGTAGTTTTGCGTGAATTTTGACAAAAAGTTGACCAATTTTAGCCTAAAAAGACGACTTTTCATAGATTTCTCGGTTTTTCAGGGCCGCGCGAACGCAGCCCCTCACGCAAAAATTTAGCTGTAGGCTAACTTCAACTCGAAGTTGCCTCACGGGTCAACCGATCCGAATGTGCAATGGATCAGCCTCACCATGGAGTCTCGGCCTTCTTGATCGCCGAGAAACTCCCAGCCAGGTAAGTTTAATGGTGGCTCACTCGGCGGGTCTTGTATTCGGGCAGTAACCGCTTCCTTACGGGTGTCAGTAGCGAATGATGGGCATTTGTAGAGAAAACTACTTGAAAAGCTTTGGAATTGTCTCTCATCCATCAAGTTACATAGGGATATTTTCGATCGGGTCTTGGAAAGTCCATATCTACCTCGAAAAACAACATTTTTCACAACCTAATTAGGTTTTTGAGCTCAGAAAAACATACTCTATCTGGTAATTGAAGGGGCTGACGATTGCTCACAAAAATGTTTTTTGGATTGTCTCTCATCCATCAAGTTACATAGGATTTTTCGATCGGGTCTTGGAAAGTCCATATCTACCTTTCGAAAAACAACTTTTTTCACAACCTAATTAGTGTTTTGAGCTCAGAAAAACTTAATCTATCTGGTAATTGAAGGGGCTGACGATTGCTCACAAAGTTTTTTTTTGGATTTGTGTCTCATCCGTCGGGTTACACAGGGAATTTTTTTATCGGGTCTTGGAAAGTCTATATCAACCTCGAAAAACAACATTTTTCACAACTTCATTAGTGTTTTGAGCTCAGAAAAACTTACTCTATCTGGTAATTGAAGGGGGTGACCATTGCTCACAAAATGTTTTTGGTTGGAATTGTGTCTAAGCTATCGGGTTACATAGGGAATTGTCTCGAGCCCATCAAGTTCGTCCATATCTACCTCGAAAAACAACTTTTTTCACAACCCAATTAGTGTTTTGAGCTCAGAAAAACTTACTCTATCTGGTAATTGAAGGGGCTGACGATTGCTCACAAAAATGTTTTTTTTGGAATTGTTTCTCATCCATCTAGTTACATAGGTCATTTTTTGATCGGGTTATCGCTACTTTCACGCACTTATCTCCATGTGGGGATAGTTTATGTTTCAGGCGCTGTCTTCTCCCGGCTGTGCTCGCCATAATAAGATCTTAAAGGTGCCACGCGGTTCGAGGTTGGCCCACAAGTGCGGAGCGGTGGTTCCCTCGTTTCAACCGTAGAAGAGCGTAGTGATTATTCAGCAGAGTGACGTCCCCAAACCCCACGGAACTCGCTTGCGCTCGAAGTTTATTACTAAACTCATCACACAAGTAAACAGACAGCAAAAGGGCGGCGATCCAGCAGGTGATCAGCATGACGGGTCGACGCAGGACAGCAGGCTTCAGGAATGCATCAGTCTTCCACAGATCATCAATAGAGCAGTTCTGAAATGGAAGAATGAGCAACGGAACAACGGAACATTTTCCCCAAGGGTCAATTGCCATAAGTCAGAAGCCTAAGACCTGTGAGATTGGAGATCTCACGGGTTAAATCAGATATACATAATTTAAGTTGCCCAAATGGCGAGAATTACCAGTAAAATAGAATGTTTTGAGAGAAAAATTTGATCTGTTGTTTTACTGGTAGTTTTTGCAATACAAATGGGACCAATTTTAGCCTCGACGACTTTTCATAGTTTTTCAGCAGCAACGAGCGCGCAGTTTCAGCAAAAATTCTAGGTTAGTAGTTCAACTCGAAGTTCATGGTTATAATCACCGATCTTAAAGAGCTCAGTTCTTGATCAGACAACCTAATTTGATAGCCAAATAAGTTTATATGGCGCGATATCACTCAGAGTAACTGTGTCTGCTCTCAAGCATTCACGGGCAGTAACCTTTCCTTAGCTTCTCTTAGAGAGTAATAGTATGTCCTACTTATTGGCGCCGTATAGATCCCTGATAGAGTAAGAGTAAGAGAACCTCTGGGGATACTCCGAAAATTAGGGTTGATCTGAATTACTGACTTACACTCGCCCATTCAGATAAACTTAGAGCTGATAAATCTGAGACCTTTTCTGAGTTCGTAAGTCCCTTTGGGCCTTTTTCGCCGCTGGGGAGTGTCGCTGTTTCCGGTAGGAACGTCAAATTATAACCAGAATTTGGTTATATTTGGTGTTAAAGAGAACTCAGCTAGACCAACTGATTAAAGGTCCCATTCTTAAGCGTGCGCTCCGTTGCGAATCATACCGTAACCCCCGGAGCCCGCGAACTGATGCACTTCAAACGCCCCAGTCGACGCTCTGGCGCTGACGCTGACCGGTCGTCTGATGAATTGCTGATGGTTTTCCTGCTGAGTAGTAAGGTTAGTGTTTACTGGTAATTCTCGCCATTTGGGCAACTTAAATTATGTATATCTGATTTAACCCGTGAGATCTCCACCCCGCTATAGGTCTTAGGCTTCTGACTTATGGCAATTGACCCTTGGGGGAAAATGTTCCGTTGTTCCGTTGCTCATTCTTCCATTTCAGAACTGCTCTATTGATGATCTGTGGAAGACTGATGCATTCCTGAAGCCTGCTGTCCTGCGTCGACCCGTCATGCTGATCACCTGCTGGATCGCCGCCCTTTTGCTGTCTGTTTACTTGTGTGATGAGCTTAGTAATAATCTTCGAGCGCAAGCTGAGTTCCGTGGGGTTTGGGGACGTCACTCTGCTTGAATAATCACTACGCTCTTCTACGGTTGAAACGAGGGAACCACCGCTCCGCACTTGTGGGCCAACCTCGAACCGCGTGGCACCTTTAAGATCTTATTATGGCGAGCACAGCCGGGAGAAGACAGCGCCTGAAAACATAAACTATCCCCACATGGAGATAAGTGCGTGAAAGTAGCGATAACCCGATCAAAAAATGACCTATGTAACTAGATGGATGAGAAACAATTCCAAAAAACATTTTTTGTGAGCAATCGTCAGCCCCTTCAATTACCAGATAGAGTAAGTTTTTCTGAGCTCAAAAGCACTAATTGGGTTGTGAAAAAAGTTGTTTTTTCGAGGTAGATATGGACGAACTTGATGGGCTCGAGACAATTCCCTATGTAACCCGATAGCTTAGACACAATTCCAACCAAAAACATTTTGTGAGCAATGGTCACCCCCTTCAATTACCAGATAGAGTAAGTTTTTCTGGAGCTCAAAACACTAAT
>JAJQXH010000053.1:0-22580 GCA_022343465.1 Oscheius sp. G VE-2021 | reverse complement strand
AGTTGTGAAAAATGTTGTTTTTCGAGGTTGATATAGACTTTCCAAGACCCGATAAAAAAATTCCCTGTGTAACCCGACGGATGAGACACAAATCCAAAAAAAAACTTTGTGAGCAATCGTCAGCCCCTTCAATTACCAGATAGATTAAGTTTTTCTGAGCTCAAAACACTAATTAGGTTGTGAAAAAAGTTGTTTTTCGAGGTAGATATGGACTTTCCAAGACCCGATCGAAAAATCCCTATGTAACTTGATGGATGAGAGACAATCCAAAAAACATTTTTGTGAGCAATCGTCAGCCCCTTCAATTACCAGATAGAGTATGTTTTTCTGGAGCTCAAAAAACCTAATTAGGGGTTGTGAAAAATGTTGTTTTTCGAGGTAGATATGGACTTTCCAAGACCCGATCGAAAAATGCCCTATGTAACTTGATGGATGAGAGACAATTCCAAAAAGCTTTTCAAGTAGTTTTCTCTACAAATGCCCATCATTCGCTACTGACACCCGTAAGGAAGCGGTTACTGCTCGAATACTAGACCGGGCGAGTGAGCCACCATTAAACTTACCTGGCTGGGAGTTTCTCGGCGATCAAGAAGGCCGAGACTCCATGGTGAGGCTGATCCATTGCACATTCGGATCGGTTGACCCGTGAGGCAACTTCGAGTTGAAGTTAGCCTACAGCTAAATTTTTGCGTGAGGGGCTAAAAGTGTTCGCGCGACCCTGAAAATCCGAGAAATCCATGAAAAGTGGTCTTTTTAGGCTAAAATTGGTCAATTCTTCAAAAAATTCAAGGAAACTGTCTACAACACACGTAAAACATCAACAAGTCAAAAAAGCTTTCTCTCAAAATGCCCATCATTCCTCATTTCAGACCTATTTTGACCATTTTCAATAGAAAAGTGGATTAGTCAGAGGAGAAAAACATGTAGCAAAAAAGCTGTTCCTTTTCTTGTACTTTTCTCCAGTTTTCAAATCCTAACTCTTCTGGTTACTTTTCTCAGTTTCTCACTCATCTCACCCTCGAAATCACTCTCCGACCCCGCATCACAAATTCTCCGGATAACTGCTTTCCGCTTGATTTTGGTGAAAAAGCGGAATAGGGAAAAGTTTCTTAGAATCGCATGGGCTACCCGTTAAACAAGTCAAATCTTCGAAAATCCACAATTTCTACCTTTCTCGGCTCCATAACTCGCTTCAACGGCATTTTCAAGCAAAATCGCATCATACAAAAAGTGCTTTGTTTCGAGCGCTCTCTTCGATTGAGCATTGAAAAATAGGGGGGTCGGAATTTCAAACCAGCAAAACTGGTACCACTGTGGGAAACCTTGTCTTCCCTCCCTGGGGGACGGTAAGCCAAAATGCCGACCCCGCAATCGAACCAAGTACTAATCCGAGCCCAACGTTGCTTGACTTGCCAGGATCGGGACGGGGATGGCGTGCCACAGCTCGAGTAGTGAGGTGTTGGGGTCTTAGGTGATGGTGCGCGCTATAAACCACGCGCCATTTTTTGTTAAAACTCATAGTTTCAATGCGAAAACAAGAGTCGACGCTGATTTCTCGGGGTGGCGGACCGAACGCGCACGATGGTCAAGCGTGCGTTCGGTCTCGGGGTAATTATAGAGCGTGCGTTCGGTCTCGGGGTGCATTATTGCGCGTGCGTTCGGTCTCGGGGTAATTAGGGCGCTTTAATTACTCCGGGTCAACGCGCGGCGGAGAGTGCCATTGGCACGCGCCAAAAGTAACGTAAACGATAATTTAAATAATTGTTTTCGACGAACCAGATAGCGGGCTGCTCGTTCCACTCTCAGCATGGCCCTGAACAGAAGAAAGGAAAAGGGAAGGCTTGTCTCCCATGATGAGAGAGTTTGACGAAAGTCCTCGTCTGGTTTGATCGACTACTCGGGCTTGTATTTCTGCCCTAAGGTTTGGGGAAATAACACCAACTAAAGCTTCATCCTCTTCTAGGATCTTATCGAGAAGTCGGAGATTTTGAAGAACCCCGGTCAACAAACGCCATCGAGCATACAAGGTATGTGCTTCCCACATTGCCTATTTTCAGGACACCTGGATGAACGGGAATGCTTTCTGGGAAATGGAACAAGTACTTAGGGTCTTCTCGATCACAGGAGCAACAAACACGGCTGGAGGCCTATCACAGGTGCGGACATCAACGTATTCTCGACATCAATCCCAAAAAATTTCAGGAAGCTAACGTCGACCTTCAGGGGTGTATCCCACCCCTCCCCTCGCTGACCTTTTTGCAACAATTTCCGTCGCGGAGGAGCTCGGTGGAATACCACAAACTGAGGAGGCGTATCAATGTAGGCTCCTTTTTAGGTATTGTTACGATACTCTGAATTTAGGGAAATGGAGATCCTGTTCGACCTGTATCCCGACGATGAGAAGACCTCTGCGACAGACGATGGAGGACTTTGAGAAGAATGGGACGCCAATCAGCAACGAAGGACGACATTATCGATTACCTTGACAAAGTGAATTTGTATGTGTCTCGCAAATGTATTTAACTTGTAGGGCTAGTTTTCAGGAAATAGTTGTGCTGTACAAACATTTTGATGTGTTCCCTGTCTCTTATACCGGTTAATAAACAAAGTGCTGAACCCCTTATATCAAGTCTAACTGTGGAAGGGATCAATTAGAAATGAGTCACACACTCCGCGCCATAATGCACTGAGACCGAACGGAAGCTTACACAACGGGAAGGGAGACCAACATTCCTCGTAGAAACAATAGCTACTCTTCTACTTGCTTTAAAACATAGGCTATCAGATTTACAATATCACTTAGGTAAATTGATGGTAGGATACAGTAAAAGTCAAGAATCTACAGTTTTTACAGCAACAGCAGCCTCAAACTTGTCAAAAGATAAGTATTATAATTATATTAACCCATACATTGATTACAGTGCACTTCCCAACACAGTAGTCCAGAAAAATAAATTGCTTACATTAATCATTGACCAGTCTCCAATTTGACAATAATGTAGGGGTTATCTACAAATTACCGTAACATACCCATTTGGGTTTGAGCAGGTGACTTACATGTTTGCACTTTGATCTGAGATATAGCTTTGATCTGCCAGAAGTTACAGTAAACCTATAGGTTTTTTGAGCATTACGGTAGCAGCTGAATATGTGTTATTATCAGTTAGAGTAACACACAGATGTGGGTTTATAACAAGAAAGCGTTGCACATCTTAAGTCATAAAGTAAAAAGAGAAAAGAGAAAATATGATGACAGAAATAGAAAAAGAAAGTGAAAGAAGGAGACAAAGTAAAGAGCAAAGAAGAGAGAGAGAGAGAGGGTAGGGAGAGAGACAGAGAAACAGAGAAAGAGAGAGACTAATGTCTCCCTGAAAAGAAGCTCGGTCTCTTTAGAGATAAGCGATTTATTCTGAGAGCGTATGCTAGAAAGGGCAAAAAGTCATATAAATCATGATTTCCGTTTAATGAATCGATTTGTCATTTGGTCTACTTGCCCTCCTTGTTTTCCCCTATCATTAACAGAAAGCAAGTACTGCTGGCTGTTCTCTCGGAGGAACAACCTGTGGAACGTAGGGAAAACAAGGCTGATGGATGTTGGAGGGTGCGGCTGACAGGCTAACAGAAACATTGGCATGCACTCGTGGGTGGTGACAGGCGGCTGGAGCGAAGAGGGGCCCGGTTCGCGACAGCCGGGTGGCCTGAGGGGCCTCGTATTGTGGCTATCGGGTTGCGCGTCAGGCATCGGGAGGGAAAACGGCCGCGGCGTAAACGGCGGTGATCCTCTAAGCCGGGTGCCATTCATTAAAGCAGAAGGCAGCACCTAATCATATGCGGGCCATGCGAACAATCGCCGAAACAACCAAAGAACCGGAGAGGAGGTTTTGCAGAAAAAAGAGAGACGGAGAGAGAGAGAGAGGGAGATAGAGATAGAGAGAGAGAGAGAGAGAGAGAGAGAGAGAGAGAGACAGAGAGAGACAGACAGACAGACAGACAGACAGACAGACAGACAGACAGACAGAAAGACAGACAGACAGACAGACAGACAGACAGACAGACAGACAGACAGACAGACAGACAGACAGACAGACAGACAGACAGACAGACAGACAGACAGGCAGGCAGGCAGGCAGGCAGAGCAGGAGTTTGACTCTTAACCGTAGTAACCTCGCCTGTTTTTCGGAGAGGGCCGGGCCGCTCTGACTGCCGCGGCAACTCATCGCGTGGCCCCAGAAGTCACCACAGTCTATTCTAACCATGCCATTTACAGTCCTGGGGATCTCCTTTTGGGAAATGATCGATCGCCGACTGCCCCACAAAGTCTTGCCTCCCACACGTTGCTGAATGCCGTCCGATTTGAATCAAGACCACCCATGGACAAAGAATTGTGTTCGGCAGAAGAAGTTAAACTGATTGAGAGGTAACCAAAGAAGAAATGTTTCAAAGGTTGTAGAATGAAATCCCAGAAATCGCCCGGCGATGAGGGAAGTACAAAAAACGCTGGAGACAATTCTGATCTCATTTGGATCTTCAGAAAATTCATTTCTGAAATATTGTGTGTATGTGTGTGTGTGTGTGTAACCTTACGGATAATGCTCATAGGGAACTGGTATATACCCCCTAAGTATACAGTAGAATAACCTACCGTTCTCTGTTTATCGGCTGCCTATTCTTATGTCTTACTTCTCACTTTATTCCACTCTACTTCTTCATGGCACTGTTTGTTTCCTTATCAATAGTTGTTTGAGCGTGGTTTGCAGCTCTTTTATCTTGCATGCACAACCCCAACTGCTCATAAACCTTCCTCGCGCTTTTCCCCCACGTCTTTCATTATTCTGTTTTATATTTTGGTGCTTTCTGAATGCGACTGATCTTTGATTGGCATGTTAAGAGTAAGAGAGAAAGAGAAAAGCAGAGATAAAAGGTAGAGTGATGTATAAACAGAGACAGAGCGAGGGGGAGAGAAAGGAAAAACAAAACATGATGTCTTACGTTCCTTGGAATTTAAATCCGTTGTCGATTGTTCATTTTAACACCGCATTCGGGTGCCAGTCTCAGGTCACTTTCAGATCTTTCGGGGTAATCGAAAAGAAAGTATAATCCGAATATGGATGTTGGTGGAATTTTCTCTCGTTTCTTTGGTCCCAAAAAGGAAAAACAAGAAAAAAGGAAAAACTTGGAGCCGTAAGCATCTCATAGTGTTATCTCATAGTCAACACTTCTTCAGACATGTAGAAAGTCGTCTGTCTCCATCTCTGCTTCCTATTCGTCCTGCCCCACCTCCTCCTCCTCCCAAAAGAGATTCCTCTTTGCGTTCAAACGACTCCTCCCCCACTTCACCTCCTCCTCCACCCCATGCTACCACTAAACCGACCATCATTTTTCGATCTCACAGCCTTTCGTCCCTCATTCCACTTCGTAATACCGAGGATATTGGAGACTCTTTGAAAAAGATGGTTCAGAGAAACCCGGAAACTTCAGGGGTTCTACTTTTTGTCTAAGACAGGAGAAGCCCACATTTCCCTTTCCTCCGGTGTGGAACATAAAAGATAGCTTAGAATTTTTGGAAAAGCGTGGTTTAGAAGAAATCCAACGATCGCCCCCACATATCCCGATTATCACGGTTTTAACACCAAAAGCTAACGATTCTGGAGTTTCTTCGTTAGATCCAGAAAAACCAAACGATGTCCTCCAACCACCTTCTCCCATTCCTAAACATTGGTGTAAGCCCCCTACACCCGTCATTCCTCCTTCGCCCAAGTCCAACAGTCCCATATCCCCAAAGCCTTCTTTAACATCTACCCTCCGCCCAGGACCTCTCTTTCTAAGAAACGACGCTACCACAGTATCTAACATACCCTCTTCTTCCAAATACCGCCACTATCGCCGCCACACCGTCTCCAGAAGCAGCTAATGCTGCAAGAAAAGCCAGTTTCAATGTGGAAGACGATGAATTGGATGTCTTCTACGAGACAGATTGTACCCTCATCAGGCATCTTCAAAAGGGGAGGCCAGGGATCTGTAGATCTGGTTTCTACAAAGTTTTACAAGTAAGAACCCAATATTTTAATAGAAATTGGTTTCAGAAACGTCGCTTTGAAAAAGTTTGACCGGAGGGTTCAGAAGTGGGAAACTGCTGCGATCAGAGAGTTGAGCACTCTATTGAAGGTATGCTTTTGATTTAAGTAGATTTACAAGTTTTGTTCAGGCGGTCACTCACCCGAATATTGTACAAACAAGAGGAGTCTTTTATGCATCGCCCTCTGAAAGGAATACTCCCTTGGGCGTTCTCATGGAGTTCATGGATGGAGGATCTGTTTCGGATGGTAAGCAGAAAGAGAGAACGAGAGAGAGAGAGAGAGAGAGAGAGAGAAAGAGAGAGAGAGAGAGAAGAGAAGAGAAGTAATGACTTCCAGCTATCTACGATTACTCTTCTGAATATCCCATTTCCATCCCCTTTAACTGGTGTCTCCAAGCTTCCTCCGCCTTGGCTTTCCTCCACCGCCGAAAACTTATCCACCGCGACGTGAAACCCGGAAATATGTTACTTTCCGACGGAGGAAAAGACACTGAAAATAAGTGATTTCGGATTTTGTGCCAGGATTCTTTCAGAAATGACAGCTGAGTAAGGATTGCTATTTGTCCAATTTTAATTGCCTTTTCAGAGTGGGTACTTTAATGTTCATGGCTCCAGAAGTCATCACAATCCATGCTAAACGTGCCACTTATGATGCGAAGTGCGATGTCTACAGCCTTGGTATCTCCCTTTGGGAAATGATCCATCGTCGGCTTCCATATGAAGGAGTTGGCGTATTTGCCTTAATGAATTTGGTCAGAATAGGGGCTAGACCCCCAATTGACAAAGATATGTGCAGGTCGAATGAAATTAAATTGATTGAAAGGTAAACTAGTAAAAAAACGCAACAATTGGTTGTAGGATGTGGATGGCAAAGCCCGACGACAGGCCGAACATTGAAGAAGTGCATGAAGAGCTGGAGAAGATTCTGGTGTCATTAGGGTTTTCTGAAAATTGTTGAAATTTTAAACTTACGAGTAACTTAAACTGCCACTGATGAAGTTTGTATAAGCATTTAGCCTTTAAACGATGAAAGTTTATTCTCGTAGTTTGTTTTATCTCTCTGTCTCTGGACAGGCTTGACATGGTAAATTCTGTCTCTGGACAGGCTTGACATGGTAAAATTAGAGAAAATTCTGGATTTATTATTTTAGAATTTCTTGAACATTACGATGACGGCCAACTAAAACCACACTAATGTTCCGTGTGTAATTGTCTTCCTTTCTTCCTCTCCGTCTTTTTCGTTGTTTGAATGCTTTTTCAGTTCGTCGTTTCCTTATCAATCGATTCGTGAATCACGTTTAAGCTCGTTCTGTTGCTCTTTTATCTTCAAACCACAACCGAAACTTCTCAGAAACACTCTTGACGTCTTTTTACGCCTAATGCATGTTGCTTGTTCGTAACTTTGATGTTTCTTTTTTTCTTTTGAGATATGTCATGTTATGCCTTTAAAGGGTACCTGTGATGAGGTTAAAGATACAGAAAAGAGAGTTAAATCAATAAATCTGGAGAGAGAGAGAGAGAGAGAGAGAGAGATAGAGAGACCTCAGACACTGCTACATTTTACACACCCTCAAGCCACTTTTTCTTGTTTATGGCAGCTACGGGCTGCTTCATAGAAAATTATATTTAGGGGTCAAAACGCCAGTAAATTTTTCACGCTGTCTGAATCAAAGGATAAAACGGGAGGAATTTTCAAACGCCTCTTTGGCAAAAGGGAAATAGGAAAAACTTCCAAACCTTTCAATTGCCAGTAGGTTTACCTTACTTCAAATTCAAAAGCTCGTTTTAGGCAATGCCAATTTCCCCTCCCTCCTCCTCCTCCTCCTGCTTGTTCTCTGCCTTCCCTCCCATTCCTCCTCACAAAAGCGACTCCTCCCCGGGTAGATCAAATGATTCAATTAGAATCATACCCCTCCTCCACCTGCCAAACCACTCCTCGTACTTTCAGCCTCCCCTCTCTTGTGCCTATTGAGGTGGATCTTATACCTAAAAAACCAACCTGATGAAGTTGTCCTTACTTTCCCTTGTCCTCCCTCAGAAGAAACTTTCAATTTCGAGAGTTCAATTCACTTTTGGAAGAAGAAAGAGGCAAATGGACCGAAAAGTCCATCCCCAGGGCCAATCTCTTCTTCAAGGCCTAATTCTAATGACTCTGGCGTTTCTTCTCTGGATCAAGATCAAGAAAGAGAAAAGATCTCTCCCCTACCTCGTCCTGCACTTCTTCCCAAACCTCCCTCTCTCATTTCCCCAAAGCCCACTTTTACTTTAATTGATCGCCCAGGAGGTTATCAGTCCACCTTAGTCCCCAACACCCCTTCTCCTTCTACCTCGAAAACATTAGTTCCTCCCTTCCCACTACCTCACAAACCAGCTAAGAAGCCAGAATTCAAAGTAGAAGATGAATTAGAGGCCTTCTACCCAGGTGATATAACCTTCATCAAACATCTCCAGAAAGGAGGACAGGGATCAGTCGACCTAGTTTCTACCAAATTTTACAGGTTTTGCATTGGTTTCTGAAGGATATGACACGGTTTTAGACGGGTTGCTTTGAAAAAGTTTGATCAGAGGGTCGGTCAGTGGGAGGCTGCGGTAACAAGAGAGTTGAGCACTCTTCTGAAGGTAACACTTCTAAGTTTCTGAATGGATTAAAGAATGAGTTTAGGCAATAAGCCATCCAAATATTGTTCATTCGAGAGGGGTCTTGTTTGCTTCGCCAAATGAAACGGATGTACCGATGGGTATTCTGATGGAGTTCATGGATGGAGGATCTGTTTGGGATGGTAAGAAGAGAAAGAAGAGAGAGAGAGAGAGAAGAATGCGAAGTAGCTCTTTTCAGCTATCTATAATCCCTCTGCTGAATTACAACTGCACTCAACTGGTGTCGCCAGGCGGCCTCCGCCCTCTCCTTCCTCCACCGCCGAAACCTCATCCATCGCGATGTTAAACCAGGCAACATGTTACTTTGTGACGGACAAAAGAAGCTCAAAATTAGTGATTTCGGCTTTTGCACCAGGGCTATTTCCGAAATGACTGCTGAGTAAGCAAATCTTCGACGCTCTCACTGCATTTAAATTTAGCGTGGGTACTGTAATCTACATGTCTCCAGAAATCATAACAATCCATGCTAAACGTACTACTTATGATGAAAAGTGCGATGTCTACAGTCTCGGGATCTCCTTGTGGGAAATGATCCATCGTCGTCCTCCACAAGGTATGTGCTTCCTACATTGCCTATTTTCAGGACACCTGGATGAACGGAATGTTTTCTGGGAAATGGAACAAGTACTTAGTCTTCGATCACAGGAGCACAAACACGGCTGAGGCCTATCACAGGTGCGGACATCAACGTATTCTCGACATCAATCCCAAAATTTCAGGAAGCTAACGTCGACCTTCAGGGGTGTATCCTACCCTCCACTCGCTGACCTTTTGCACAATTTCCGTCGCGAGGAGTCGGTGGAATACCACAAACTGAGGAGGCGTATCAATGTAGGCTCCTTTTAGGTATTGTTACGATACTCTGAATTTAGGGAAATGGAGATCCTGTTCGACCTGTATCCGACGATGAGAAGACCCTGCGACAGACGATGGAGGACTTTGAGAAGAATGGACGCCAATCAGCAACGAAGGACGACATTATCGATTACCTTGACAAAGTGAATTTGTATGTGTCTCGCAAATGTATTTAACTTGTAGGGCTAGTTTTCAGAAATAGTTGTGCTGTACAAACATTTTGATATGTTCCCTGTCTTTATACTTTTCTCGGCCACCACAGCCGCTAGTCGCCTAGAGAACACGGGCCTCGCCCATGCCGCTGCGGCGACGTAAAACAACAAAAGTCAAAAAGTTTTCTCTCAAAATGCCCATCATTCCTCATTTCAGACCTATTTTCAACCAAATTATGAGGATTTCTCCCAAAATTTGACCATTTTCAATAGAAAAGTGGATTAGTCAGAGGAGAAACATGTGTAAAAAGGTTCCTTTTCTTGTACTTTCTCCAGTTTTCAACCTAACTCTGGTTACTTTTCTCGTTTCTCACTCATCTACCCTCGAAATCACTCTCCGACCCCGCATCACAAACCCTCCGATAACTGCTTTCCGCTTGATTTTGGTGAAAAAGTGGAATAGGGAAAAGTTTCTTAGAATCGCATGGGCTACCCGTTAAACAAGTCAAATCTTCGAAAATCCACAATTTCTACCTTTCTCGGCCCATAACTCGCTTCAACGGCATTTTCAAGCAAAATCGCATCATACAAAAAGTGCTTTGTTTCGAGCGCTCTTTCGATTGAGCATTGAAAAATAGGGGGTCGGAATTTCAAACCAGCAAAACTGGTACCACTGTGGGAACCTTGTCTTCCCTCCCTGGGGGACGGCAAGCCAAAATGCCGACCCCGCAATCGAACCAAGTACTAACTGAGCCCAACGTTGCTTGACTTGCCAGATCGGACGGGATGGCGTGCCACAGCTCGAGTAGTGAGGTGTTGGGGTCTTAGGTGATGGTGCGCGCTATAAACCACGCGCCATTTTTTGTTAAAAACTCGCAGTTTCAATGCGAAAACAAGAGTCGACGCTGATTTCTCGGCCACCACAGCCGCTAGTCGCCTAGAGAACACGGGCCTCGCCCATGCCGCTGCGGCGACTATCGGCACAGATAGCGGCGCACCGACAGAAAGCGTTGGTTTAATTACCCAAGTTTGAGGTACTAAATACTTCCGACCCTGCAAATGTAGAGGTTGAAGAAATTTTGGAAAGCCTTTCCTTAGGGAAAGGCGACAAATGAGTGATTAGTGTGAAAATTCCTAGTTTCACGCCTCCGTCAGGTCACGTCTTCTGGCACATTTAGTGTCTCAAATATAGATTTCAGGGTGTGAAATGGACGGTGTACGGGTTCCTTCCAGCCGCGTACTCTCTCGCATAGAGGGAGCAGACAGCCAGGCAATTAGGCGCAATTAGGTCAACCCTGGATCAACGAC
Source organism: Oscheius sp. G VE-2021 (assembly GCA_022343465.1). Lineage (NCBI taxonomy): Eukaryota > Metazoa > Nematoda > Chromadorea > Rhabditida > Rhabditidae > Oscheius > Oscheius sp. G VE-2021. Next base: position 11,531 of record JAJQXH010000053.1, on the reverse strand, counting down.
CATTCGCGACTGACACCCGTAAGGAAGCGGTTACTGCCCGAATACAAGACCCGCCGAGTGAGCCACCATTAAACTTACCTGGCTGGGAGTTTCTCGGCGATCAAGAAGGCCGAGACTCCATGGTGAGGCTGATCCATTGCACATTCGGATCGGTTGACCCGTGAGGCAACTTCGAGTTGAAGTTAGCCTACAGCTAAATTTTTGCGTGAGGGGCTGCGTTCGCGCGGCCCTGAAAAACCGAGAAATCTATGAAAAGTCGTCTTTTTAGGCTAAAATTGGTCAACTTTTTGTCAAAATTCACGCAAAACTACTAAAACACACGTAAAACAACAAAAGTCAAAAAGTTTTCTCTCAAAATGCCCATCATTCCTCATTTCAGACCTATTTTCAACCAAATTATGAGGATTTCTCCCAAAATTTGACCATTTTCAATAGAAAAGTGGATTAGTCAGAGGAGAAACATGTGTAAAAAGGTTCCTTTTCTTGTACTTTCTCCAGTTTTCAACCTAACTCTGGTTACTTTTCTCGTTTCTCACTCATCTACCCTCGAAATCACTCTCCGACCCCGCATCACAAACCCTCCGATAACTGCTTTCCGCTTGATTTTGGTGAAAAAGTGGAATAGGGAAAAGTTTCTTAGAATCGCATGGGCTACCCGTTAAACAAGTCAAATCTTCGAAAATCCACAATTTCTACCTTTCTCGGCCCATAACTCGCTTCAACGGCATTTTCAAGCAAAATCGCATCATACAAAAAGTGCTTTGTTTCGAGCGCTCTTTCGATTGAGCATTGAAAAATAGGGTCGGAATTTCAAACCAGCAAAACTGGTACCACTGTGGGAACCTTGTCTTCCCTCCCTGGGGGACGGCAAGCCAAAATGCCGACCCCGCAATCGAACCAAGTACTAACTGAGCCCAACGTTGCTTGACTTGCCAGATCGGACGGGATGGCGTGCCACAGCTCGAGTAGTGAGGTGTTGGGGTCTTAGGTGATGGTGCGCGCTATAAACCACGCGCCATTTTTTGTTAAAAACTCGCAGTTTCAATGCGAAAACAAGAGTCGACGCTGATTTCTCGGCCACCACAGCCGCTAGTCGCCTAGAGAACACGGGCCTCGCCCATGCCGCTGCGGCGACTATCGGCACAGATAGCGGCGCACCGACAGAAAGCGTTGGTTTAATTACCCAAGTTTGAGGTACTAAATACTTCCGACCCTGCAAATGTAGAGGTCGCAGAAATTTGGAAAGCCTTTCCTTAGGGAAAGGCGACAAATGAGTGATTAGTGTGAAAATTCCTAGTTTCACGCCTCCGTCAGGTCACGTCTTCTGGCACATTTAGTGTCTCAAATATAGATTTCAGGGTGTGAAATGGACGGTGTACGGGTTCCTTCCAGCCGCGTACTCTCTCGCATAGAGGGAGCAGACAGCCAGGCAATTAGGCGCAATTAGGTCAACCCTGGATCAACGACCATTCGCGACTGACACCCGTAAGGAAGCGGTTACTGCCCGAATACAAGACCCGCCGAGTGAGCCACCATTAAACTTACCTGGCTGGGAGTTTCTCGGCGATCAAGAAGGCCGAGACTCCATGGTGAGGCTGATCCATTGCACATTCGGATCGGTTGACCCGTGAGGCAACTTCGAGTTGAAGTTAGCCTACAGCTAAATTTTTGCGTGAGGGGCTGCGTTCGCGCGGCCCTGAAAAACCGAGAAATCTATGAAAAGTCGTCTTTTTAGGCTAAAATTGGTCAACTTTTTGTCAAAATTCACGCAAAACTACTAAAACACACGTAAAACAACAAAAGTCAAAAAGTTTTCTCTCAAAATGCCCATCATTCCTCATTTCAGACCTATTTTCAACCAAATTATGAGGATTTCTCCCAAAATTTGACCATTTTCAATAGAAAAGTGGATTAGTCAGAGGAGAAACATGTGTAAAAAGGTTCCTTTTCTTGTACTTTCTCCAGTTTTCAACCTAACTCTGGTTACTTTTTCTCGTTTCTCACTCATCTACCCTCGAAATCACTCTCCGACCCCGCATCACAAACCCTCCGATAACTGCTTTCCGCTTGATTTTGGTGAAAAAGTGGAATAGGGAAAAGTTTCTTAGAATCGCATGGGCTACCCGTTAAACAAGTCAAATCTTCGAAAATCCACAATTTCTACCTTTCTCGGCCCATAACTCGCTTCAACGGCATTTTCAAGCAAAATCGCATCATACAAAAAGTGCTTTGTTTCGAGCGCTCTTTCGATTGAGCATTGAAAAATAGGGGGTCGGAATTTCAAACCAGCAAAACTGGTACCACTGTGGGAACCTTGTCTTCCCTCCCTGGGGGACGGCAAGCCAAAATGCCGACCCCGCAATCGAACCAAGTACTAACTGAGCCCAACGTTGCTTGACTTGCCAGATCGGACGGGATGGCGTGCCACAGCTCGAGTAGTGAGGTGTTGGGGTCTTAGGTGATGGTGCGCGCTATAAACCACGCGCCATTTTTTGTTAAAAACTCGCAGTTTCAATGCGAAAACAAGAGTCGACGCTGATTTCTCGGCCACCACAGCCGCTAGTCGCCTAGAGAACACGGGCCTCGCCCATGCCGCTGCGGCGACTATCGGCACAGATAGCGGCGCACCGACAGAAAGCGTTGGTTTAATTACCCAAGTTTGAGGTACTAAATACTTCCGACCCTGCAAATGTAGAGGTTGAAGAAATTTTGGAAAGCCTTTCCTTAGGGAAAGGCGACAAATGAGTGATTAGTGTGAAAATTCCTAGTTTCACGCCTCCGTCAGGTCACGTCTTCTGGCACATTTAGTGTCTCAAATATAGATTTCAGGGTGTGAAATGGACGGTGTACGGGTTCCTTCCAGCCGCGTACTCTCTCGCATAGAGGGAGCAGACAGCCAGGCAATTAGGCGCAATTAGGTCAACCCTGGATCAACGACCATTCGCGACTGACACCCGTAAGGAAGCGGTTACTGCCCGAATACAAGACCCGCCGAGTGAGCCACCATTAAACTTACCTGGCTGGGAGTTTCTCGGCGATCAAGAAGGCCGAGACTCCATGGTGAGGCTGATCCATTGCACATTCGGATCGGTTGACCCGTGAGGCAACTTCGAGTTGAAGTTAGCCTACAGCTAAATTTTTGCGTGAGGGGCTGCGTTCGCGCGGCCCTGAAAAACCGAGAAATCTATGAAAAGTCGTCTTTTTAGGCTAAAATTGGTCAACTTTTTGTCAAAATTCACGCAAAACTACTAAAACACACGTAAAACAACAAAAGTCAAAAAGTTTTCTCTCAAAATGCCCATCATTCCTCATTTCAGACCTATTTTCAACCAAATTATGAGGATTTCTCCCAAAATTTGATCATTTTCAATAGAAAAGTGGATTAGTCAGAGGAGAAACATGTGTAAAAAGGTTCCTTTTCTTGTACTTTCTCCAGTTTTCAACCTAACTCTGGTTACTTTTTCTCGTTTCTCACTCATCTACCCTCGAAATCACTCTCCGACCCCGCATCACAAACCCTCCGATAACTGCTTTCCGCTTGATTTTGGTGAAAAAGTGGAATAGGGAAAAGTTTCTTAGAATCGCATGGGCTACCCGTTAAACAAGTCAAATCTTCGAAAATCCACAATTTCTACCTTTCTCGGCCCATAACTCGCTTCAACGGCATTTTCAAGCAAAATCGCATCATACAAAAAGTGCTTTGTTTCGAGCGCTCTTTCGATTGAGCATTGAAAAATAGGGGGTCGGAATTTCAAACCAGCAAAACTGGTACCACTGTGGGAACCTTGTCTTCCCTCCCTGGGGGACGGCAAGCCAAAATGCCGACCCCGCAATCGAACCAAGTACTAACTGAGCCCAACGTTGCTTGACTTGCCAGATCGGACGGGATGGCGTGCCACAGCTCGAGTAGTGAGGTGTTGGGGTCTTAGGTGATGGTGCGCGCTATAAACCACGCGCCATTTTTTGTTAAAAACTCGCAGTTTCAATGCGAAAACAAGAGTCGACGCTGATTTCTCGGCCACCACAGCCGCTAGTCGCCTAGAGAACACGGGCCTCGCCCATGCCGCTGCGGCGACTATCGGCACAGATAGCGGCGCACCGACAGAAAGCGTTGGTTTAATTACCCAAGTTTGAGGTACTAAATACTTCCGACCCTGCAAATGTAGAGGTTGAAGAAATTTTGGAAAGCCTTTCCTTAGGGAAAGGCGACAAATGAGTGATTAGTGTGAAAATTCCTAGTTTCACGCCTCCGTCAGGTCACGTCTTCTGGCACATTTAGTGTCTCAAATATAGATTTCAGGGTGTGAAATGGACGGTGTACGGGTTCCTTCCAGCCGCGTACTCTCTCGCATAGAGGGAGCAGACAGCCAGGCAATTAGGCGCAATTAGGTCAACCCTGGATCAACGACCATTCGCGACTGACACCCGTAAGGAAGCGGTTACTGCCCGAATACAAGACCCGCCGAGTGAGCCACCATTAAACTTACCTGGCTGGGAGTTTCTCGGCGATCAAGAAGGCCGAGACTCCATGGTGAGGCTGATCCATTGCACATTCGGATCGGTTGACCCGTGAGGCAACTTCGAGTTGAAGTTAGCCTACAGCTAAATTTTTGCGTGAGGGGCTGCGTTCGCGCGGCCCTGAAAAACCGAGAAATCTATGAAAAGTCGTCTTTTTAGGCTAAAATTGGTCAACTTTTTGTCAAAATTCACGCAAAACTACTAAAACACACGTAAAACAACAAAAAGTCAAAAAGTTTTCTCTCAAAATGCCCATCATTCCTCATTTCAGACCTATTTTCAACCAAATTATGAGGATTTCTCCCAAAATTTGACCATTTTCAATAGAAAAGTGGATTAGTCAGAGGAGAAACATGTGTAAAAAGGTTCCTTTTCTTGTACTTTCTCCAGTTTTCAACCTAACTCTGGTTACTTTTCTCGTTTCTCACTCATCTACCCTCGAAATCACTCTCCGACCCCGCATCACAAACCCTCCGATAACTGCTTTCCGCTTGATTTTGGTGAAAAAGTGGAATAGGGAAAAGTTTCTTAGAATCGCATGGGCTACCCGTTAAACAAGTCAAATCTTCGAAAATCCACAATTTCTACCTTTCTCGGCCCATAACTCGCTTCAACGGCATTTTCAAGCAAAATCGCATCATACAAAAAGTGCTTTGTTTCGAGCGCTCTTTCGATTGAGCATTGAAAAATAGGGGGTCGGAATTTCAAACCAGCAAAACTGGTACCACTGTGGGAACCTTGTCTTCCCTCCCTGGGGGACGGCAAGCCAAAATGCCGACCCCGCAATCGAACCAAGTACTAACTGAGCCCAACGTTGCTTGACTTGCCAGATCGGACGGGATGGCGTGCCACAGCTCGAGTAGTGAGGTGTTGGGGTCTTAGGTGATGGTGCGCGCTATAAACCACGCGCCATTTTTTGTTAAAAACTCGCAGTTTCAATGCGAAAACAAGAGTCGACGCTGATTTCTCGGCCACCACAGCCGCTAGTCGCCTAGAGAACACGGGCCTCGCCCATGCCGCTGCGGCGACTATCGGCACAGATAGCGGCGCACCGACAGAAAGCGTTGGTTTAATTACCCAAGTTTGAGGTACTAAATACTTCCGACCCTGCAAATGTAGAGGTTGAAGAAATTTTGGAAAGCCTTTCCTTAGGGAAAGGCGACAAATGAGTGATTAGTGTGAAAATTCCTAGTTTCACGCCTCCGTCAGGTCACGTCTTCTGGCACATTTAGTGTCTCAAATATAGATTTCAGGGTGTGAAATGGACGGTGTACGGGTTCCTTCCAGCCGCGTACTCTCTCGCATAGAGGGAGCAGACAGCCAGGCAATTAGGCGCAATTAGGTCAACCCTGGATCAACGACCATTCGCGACTGACACCCGTAAGGAAGCGGTTACTGCCCGAATACAAGACCCGCCGAGTGAGCCACCATTAAACTTACCTGGCTGGGAGTTTCTCGGCGATCAAGAAGGCCGAGACTCCATGGTGAGGCTGATCCATTGCACATTCGGATCGGTTGACCCGTGAGGCAACTTCGAGTTGAAGTTAGCCTACAGCTAAATTTTGCGTGAGGGGCTGCGTTCGCGCGGCCCTGAAAAACCGAGAAATCTATGAAAAGTCGTCTTTTTAGGCTAAAATTGGTCAACTTTTTGTCAAAATTCACGCAAAACTACTAAAACACACGTAAAACAACAAAAGTCAAAAAGTTTTCTCTCAAAATGCCCATCATTCCTCATTTCAGACCTATTTTCAACCAAATTATGAGGATTTCTCCCAAAATTTGACCATTTTCAATAGAAAAGTGGATTAGTCAGAGGAGAAACATGTGTAAAAAGGTTCCTTTTCTTGTACTTTCTCCAGTTTTCAACCTAACTCTGGTTACTTTTCTCGTTTCTCACTCATCTACCCTCGAAATCACTCTCCGACCCCGCATCACAAACCCTCCGATAACTGCTTTCCGCTTGATTTTGGTGAAAAAGTGGAATAGGGAAAAGTTTCTTAGAATCGCATGGGCTACCCGTTAAACAAGTCAAATCTTCGAAAATCCACAATTTCTACCTTTCTCGGCCCATAACTCGCTTCAACGGCATTTTCAAGCAAAATCGCATCATACAAAAAGTGCTTTGTTTCGAGCGCTCTTTCGATTGAGCATTGAAAAATAGGGGGTCGGAATTTCAAACCAGCAAAACTGGTACCACTGTGGGAACCTTGTCTTCCCTCCCTGGGGGACGGCAAGCCAAAATGCCGACCCCGCAATCGAACCAAGTACTAACTGAGCCCAACGTTGCTTGACTTGCCAGATCGGACGGGATGGCGTGCCACAGCTCGAGTAGTGAGGTGTTGGGGTCTTAGGTGATGGTGCGCGCTATAAACCACGCGCCATTTTTTGTTAAAAACTCGCAGTTTCAATGCGAAAACAAGAGTCGACGCTGATTTCTCGGCCACCACAGCCGCTAGTCGCCTAGAGAACACGGGCCTCGCCCATGCCGCTGCGGCGACTATCGGCACAGATAGCGGCGCACCGACAGAAAGCGTTGGTTTAATTACCCAAGTTTGAGGTACTAAATACTTCCGACCCTGCAAATGTTGAGGTTGAAGAATGTTTGGAAAGCCTTTCCTTAGGGAAAGGCGACAAATGAGTGATTAGTGTGAAAATTCCTAGTTTCACGCCTCCGTCAGGTCACGTCTTCTGGCACATTTAGTGTCTCAAATATAGATTTCAGGGTGTGAAATGGACGGTGTACGGGTTCCTTCCAGCCGCGTACTCTCTCGCATAGAGGGAGCAGACAGCCAGGCAATTAGGCGCAATTAGGGTCAACCCTGGATCAACGACCATTCGCGACTGACACCCGTAAGGAAGCGGTTACTGCCCGAATACAAGACCCGCCGAGTGAGCCACCATTAAACTTACCTGGCTGGGAGTTTCTCGGCGATCAAGAAGGCCGAGACTCCATGGTGAGGCTGATCCATTGCACATTCGGATCGGTTGACCCGTGAGGCAACTTCGAGTTGAAGTTAGCCTACAGCTAAATTTTTGCGTGAGGGGCTGCGTTCGCGCGGCCCTGAAAAACCGAGAAATCTATGAAAAGTCGTCTTTTTAGGCTAAAATTGGTCAACTTTTTTGTCAAAATTCACGCAAAACTACTAAAACACACGTAAAACAACAAAAGTCAAAAAGTTTTCTCTCAAAATGCCCATCATTCCTCATTTCAGACCTATTTTCAACCAAATTATGAGGATTTCTCCCAAAATTTGACCATTTTCAATAGAAAAGTGGATTAGTCAGAGGAGAAACATGTGTAAAAAGGTTCCTTTTCTTGTACTTTCTCCAGTTTTCAACCTAACTCTGGTTACTTTTTCTCGTTTCTCACTCATCTACCCTCGAAATCACTCTCCGACCCCGCATCACAAACCCTCCGATAACTGCTTTCCGCTTGATTTTGGTGAAAAAAGTGGAATAGGGAAAAGTTTCTTAGAATCGCATGGGCTACCCGTTAAACAAGTCAAATCTTCGAAAATCCACAATTTCTACCTTTCTCGGCCCATAACTCGCTTCAACGGCATTTTCAAGCAAAATCGCATCATACAAAAAAGTGCTTTGTTTCGAGCGCTCTTTCGATTGAGCATTGAAAAATAGGGGTCGGAATTTCAAACCAGCAAAACTGGTACCACTGTGGGAACCTTGTCTTCCTCCCTGGGGACGGCAAGCCAAAATGCCGACCCCGCAATCGAACCAAGTACTAACTGAGCCCAACGTTGCTTGACTTGCCAGATCGGACGGGATGGCGTGCCACAGCTCGAGTAGTGAGGTGTTGGGGTCTTAGGTGATGGTGCGCGCTATAAACCACGCGCCATTTTTTGTTAAAACTCGCAGTTTCAATGCGAAAACAAGAGTCGACGCTGATTTCTCGGCCACCACAGCCGCTAGTCGCCTAGAGAACACGGGCTCGCCCATGCCGCTGCGGCGACTATCGGCACAGATAGCGGCGCACCGACAGAAAGCGTTGGTTTAATTACCCAAGTTTGAGGTACTAAATACTTCCTGACCCTGCAAATGTAGAGGTCGCAGAAATTTTGGAAAGCCTTTCCTTAGGGAAAGGCGACAAATGAGTGATTAGTGTGAAAATTCCCTAGTTTCACGCCTCCGTCAGGTCACGTCTTCTGGCACATTTAGTGTCTCAAATATAGATTTCAGGGTGTGAAATGGACGGTGTACGGGTTCCTTCCAGCCGCGTACTCTCCTCGCGCATAGAGGGAGCAGACAGCCAGGCAATTAGGCGCAATTAGGTCAACCCTGGATCAACGACCATTCGCGACTGACACCCGTAAGGAAGCGGTTACTGCCCGAATACAAGACCCGCCGAGTGAGCCACCATTAAACTTACCTGGCTGGGAGTTTCTCGGCGATCAAGAAGGCCGAGACTCCATGGTGAGGCTGAGTCCATTGCACATTCGGATCGGTTGACCCGTGAGGCAACTTCGAGTTGAAGTTAGCCTACAGCTAAATTTTTGCGTGAGGGCTGCGTTCGCGCGGCCCTGAAAACCGAGAAAATCTATGAAAAGTCGTCCTTTTTAGGCTAAAATTGGTCAACTTTTTGTCCAAAATTCACGCAAAACTACTAAAACACACGTAAAACAACAAAAGTCAAAAAGTTTTCTCTCAAAATGCCCATCATTCCTCATTTCAGACCTATTTTCAACCAAATTATGAGGATTTCTCCCCAAAATTTGACCATTTTCCAATAGAAAAAGTGGATTAGTCAGAGGAGAAACATGTGTAAAGAGGTTCCTTTTCTTGTACTTTCTCCAGTTTTCAACCTAACTCTGGTTACTTTTCTCGTTTCTCACTCATCTACCCTCGAAATCACTCTCCGACCCACGCATCACAAACCCTCCGATAACTGCTTTCCGCTTGATTTTGGTGAAAAGTTAAGAATAGGAAAAAGTTTCTTAGAATCGCATGGGCTACCCGTTAAACAAGTCAAATCTTCGAAAAATCCACAATTTCTACAACTTTCTCGGCCCATAACTCAGCTTCAACGGCATTTTCAAGCAAAATCGCATCATACAAAAAGTGCTTTGTTTCGAGCGCTCTTTCGATTGAGCATTGAAAAATAGGGGTCGGGAAATTTCAAACCAGCAAAACTGGTACCACTGTGGGAACCTTGTCTTCCACTCCCTGGGGGACGGCAAGCCAAAATGCCGACCCGCAATCGAACCCAAGTACTAACTGAGCCCAACGTTGCTTGACTTGCCAGATCGGACGGGATGGCGTGCCACAGCTCGAGTAGTGAGGTGTTGGGGTCTTAGAGTGATGGTGCGCGCTATAAACCACGCGCCATTTTTTGTTAAAAACTCGCAGTTTCAATGCGAAAACAAGAGTCGACGCTGATTTCTCGGCCACCACAGCCGCTAGTCGCCTAGAGAACACGGGCCTCGCCCATGCCGCTGCGGCGACTATCGGCACAGATAGCGGCGCACCGACAGAAAGCGTTGGTTTAATTACCCAAGTTTGAGGTACTAAATACTTCCGACCACTGCAAATGTAGAGGTCGCAGAATTTGGAAAGCCTTTCGCCCAGCCCAAGGAAAGCGCGACAAATGGAGTGATTAGTGTAGAAAATTCCTAGTTTTCACGCCTCCGTCAGGAATCACGTCTTCTGGCACATTTAGTGTCTCAAAAATATAGATTTCAGGGTGTGAAATGGACGGTGTACCGGGTTTCCTTCCAGCCGCTGTACTCTCTCGCATAGAGGGAGCAGACAGCCAGGCAATTAGGCGCAATTAGGTCAACCCTGGATCAACGACCATTCGCGACTGACACCCGTAAGGAAGCGGTTACTGCCCGAATACAAGACCCGCCGAGTGAGCCACCATTAAACTTACCTGGCTAGGGAGTTTCTCGGCGATCAAGAAGGCCGAGACGCTCCATGGTGAGGCTGATCCATTGCACATTCCGGATCAGAAGTTGACCCGATGAGGCAACTTCGAGTTGAAGTTAGCCTACAGCTAGAATTTTTGCGTGAGGGGCTGCGTTCGCGCGGCCCCCTGAAAAACCGAGAAATCTATGAGAAGAAGTGCGTCTTTTTAGGCTAAAATTGGTCAACTTTTGTCAAAATTCACGCAAAACTACTAAAACACACGTAAAACAACAAAAGTCAAAAAGTTTTCTCCTCAAAATGCCCATCATTCCACTCATTTCAGACCTATTTTTCAACCAAATTATGAGGATTTCTCCCAAAATTTGACCATTTTCAATAGAAAAGTGGATTAGTCAGAGGAGAAAACATGTGTAAAAAGGTTCCTTTTCTTGTACTTTCTCCAGTTTTCAACCTAACTCTGTGGTTACTTTTCTCGTTTCTCACTCATCTACCCTCGAAATCACTCTCCGACCCCGCATCCACAAACCCTCCGATAACTGCTTTCCGCTTGATTTTGGTGAAAAAAAGTGGAATAGGGAAAAGTTTCTTAGAATCGCATGGGCTACCGTTAAACAAGTCAAATCTTCGAAAATCCACAATTTCTACCTTTGCTCGGCCCATAACTCGCTTCAACGGCATTTCAAGCAAAATCGCATCATGCACAAAAAGTGCTTTGTTTCGAGTACGCTCTTTCGATTGAGCATTGAAAAATAGGAGGTCGGAATTTCAAACCAGCCAAAACTGGTACCACTGTGGGAACCTTGTCTTCCCTCCCTGGGGGAACGGCAAGCCAAAATGCCGACCCCGCCAATCGAACCAAGTACTAACTGAGCCCAACGTTGCTTGACTTTGCCAGAATCGGACGGGATGGCGTGCCACCAGCTCGAGTAGTGAGGATGTTGGGGTCTTTAGGTGATGGTGCGCGCTATAAACCACGCGCCATTTTTTGTTAAAAACTCGCCAGTTTCAATGCGAGAAACAAGAGTCGACGCTGATTTCTCGGCCACCACAGCCGCTAGTCGCCTAGAGAACACAGGCCTCATGGCCATGCCACTTCTCGGCGACTATCCTTTCAGATAGCCTTGGCGCACCGA